>PVKS010010790.1:0-58862 GCA_004027875.1 Aplodontia rufa
AAGTGGAGGCACACTCTCAGGGTCCTCTCCGGAAAGAAGAGTTTCTGAGGGACGTCTGGGAAAAAGGTTAGGGAGTATTTTTGCTCTGCTGGAAGTTTCGAAAACGTTACCTACACTGTGGCACTTTTGCCTCTGAGACAGCTACTCATTCATCATGTAAAACAGTAAAACTGCTCACTCGCTTTATAACCGAACAGGGGGTCGGGTGCTTTGTTGGGGGCATTGGCACAGCCTGGGGTCACAATGACCCCTGCCACGACTGTCAGGACCAGGTGACACCCACCAGTCCCCCAGTACCCACTGACGCTTGCAAACACTCGGGTTTCTGCTCACTCGCTGCAGCCCAGCCCGCGCCCCCAGGCCGATCTTCTCATTGGCCAAAGACATTCCCCCTGAGTTCTCATTGGCTGTCGTGCTTCTCCCCCTACCCTAGCACCCACCGCGCGCGCCGAGCTGCTGTGTACGCCGCTCTAAGTCCCCGTCTTGGAACTGAGGATCTGCTCCGCGCTGCCACAGGCACGGGAGCGCACCGGCGAGGAACCGCGGTGCGCGCAGTTTTCAGGGAGATCGGTGTTTCCACCAGGGGACTCTCTCGTGGAGTCGTGCCCGGCAAATGGGAGCTTAAGGAAGGAGAGCAGGGAAATGGACTGCTATTTGCGTCGCCTCAAACAGGAGCTGGTAAGAGCGGAGCTGGCGCTGAGGGCAGGGAGGGCTTCTCCGCTCCAAAACGATACCTGGCTCTTGCCCGGTATCCGGATGGGAGAGCCAGGACGTGCGCTGGGCGAGAAAGGCGAAAAAGGGGTTGAGGGATCTTGGACCGACAGGCAGAAGACAGGGCCTGTCCTCAGCAGAAGGGGCCACAGAAAACTTTGGACAAAGATTTGCGATGGGACGAGAACAAGTGACAGACACAGAAAGCAACCGATCAGGTTGAAATGTGACACAGAAAAACTAAAGGAGAAAAGGGGATACACCCAGGGATGGTTAGACACGCAGAGTGTGAGGCTCAGGCGCAGCCGACACGGAAGGCGCGGGAGCGACAAGCCCAGGCAGCTGGACGCCGGTGCCCGGGTGCTAGGGCTGCGCTGGCAGGCGGGAAGGGAGGGTGCGCAGGCTGGATCCCCGCCCCGGGCAGGAGGTCACCTGGGACGGCTCGCGCGAGGGGACCTGGCACCGCCCCGGGCCCCCGGCTCTGCTGGGCTTGGCAGAGCTGGCGCGGCTGCGGGGGCAGGCTTGGCCGGCTGTCTGCCTGGGCTTGTCTGCCAGCAGGGAGGGGGTTGGCAGCTGTAATGACAGGGGAGGGCCTGCACGGGAGGAGGGGCGCTGCCTGGCAGATCGCAAGCGGGAGTTGCCGAGGCCCAGCCAGATGTCAGGTCTGGGCTTGGGGAGTGCGCAGGGAGCGTGCGGAGGCCTGGGGTGCTGGGGCTGAGAGAAGTAGCTTAGTCTGGAGCGGTAGGGGTGAATCACCTAATAGGAGCGGGTAACTGCTGATGCTATGTTAGGGAGGTCCAGGTTGATTCTCACTGACTTCACCTACCACCCACTCCCACCCCGCCACCACTCATACCTTCTACCTTTATTATTCCCTCAACCACCAGAATTCAAGCAAATATGCATTTGCACACAGTCTGCTCTGCCCTTCTCTGCTTCAAGCAGGCTCTCTCTTGTCTCTCTTTTGCTTGGGCCGCTGACTGTGTGTCTCTTTTAGTTTTTCTCTATTGGTGTTAACTCTTCTGTCTCACTTTGCTCCCCTCCTCTTCTGTCTGTTCAGAACCAGGGGCACTCAGGTGCAGGAGAGCAGACCTGTATCAGAAAGTGCCAGTTTATGGTTCTCCAGAGTTCATGACAGTCTTCCCAATTCTGCCTACAAAGGGCTACACTCTTCCTGCTTGGAGGGAACTTGGCAGTATGTTAGGAACAGCTTTGTTGGTAGGGGGGTGTTCCGGGGAATGGAACTTGAAGGAGCAGGTGTTCTCATTGATACTTCCTGACCAAGTTGCCCTGACACTCTTCCTGTCTGCCTTCTCAGATTAATGATCATTTTTTAGTCCTTCCTCTTGAGGTCCTTTCTGTGGTGACACTAGATGTGAAAGTTACTGGCTCAGAAAAATCTTTTTGGTGAGAGCAGAAGTTTCCATTCTGCCTTTATGAACCTGTACCATACTCATTTCCTCACTAGTTTTCACATGAATTGATTGCATACCAGTTGACGAAGGTGGCTCCAGGCCACATGTGCACAGTTCCCACTTCCCCCACACATATGTCCAGAACCAGTGAGAAAGGTCAAGAACATCACTGATAATGTCTTAGGTTTAAGGCCCATGCTGAGAAAGGATCTGATAGAATCCTCTTTATGCTTGGAATCAGGGACCACACCACCCACATCAGGATCTGCCTTAATGGATGGTTTGTGGGTGTTCCTGGCATGGGCTCCGAATTTTAAAATCCTACTGATTTGCATATTTTCCAGCACCCTAGGTGGGAGGTGGTGAGGGGAGGAAGACAGTCTGCGGATGTCAGGAGAATTAAAAAAGGCAAATAGAACTCTGTACTGAGCCCAACTCCACATCTTGATTTGCACCCTCTCCTGCCAAGGCCTTGAGCCCCCAGTGCCTGGGAGAAGGAAGGGGAGAGGCTGAAGTCACCCAGCTCCCCATCAGCTTTTATTTGGCTCTTTGTCTGAGCAGCTCCAGCCTTTGACTCTCTTGGAAAGGAAGCCAAATGCCTGGCCTGGGGCCCAGAATGACACTCAGATGGGAGAGCTTTGCACCCCCCATGGTGCTCTGCCCCTCCCTGATGCCAGCCTGCTTGCAAAGGATACAGAGCAGAGTGACAAGGGACAGATACTTGAGTCTCACTCCCTGACATCTCAGCTGAAGTAGGGGATCAAATCTCAGTGCCTCAGTATCTCCAATGGGAGAAAAGGGGAAAGTAGAGCTGAGTTGGTCCAAGGTCAGCCCTTTGGCTGCCTTCTTCTAAGGACTGTAGGGATTGAATTCCTTGCAGCTTGACTGTGGCTGGGTTAGGAAGGTATTGGCTGCAGGAGGGTGGGAAAGGAGTAAGTTGTCTTCCATCATGAGCTGGGAACTTTTGCCCTGCAGATGGTTTATCCAAAGCAGGATTTCCCATTCCACCCAGCAGGACTGTGTTCCTGCCTGAGCACAAGAACTTGGGACCAGGTGTTCCTTACACATGTCTCCTGGTGGGCTTCCAACAAATGGGGGAGACAACATGGTTCTGCCCAATTGGTTTGTGACCCAGAATGTCCTCTGGGAAAACTGATCAACTTCCATATTCATGTATTTCACTGAATTCCCTTCAAGATCATAGGTCCTGCAGATGCTGTGGGATAAACCTGCTGCAAAAAGTAACATTAACTGGTCATGAAATTTTCTTTGTCTAGTATGTTTTGTGCTCCCCTTCTATATCCTGGTCCCGTCCTTGGCCCAGGAAATCTAGACAAGCAGATTCTGTTCAGTAGCACAAATTTCCAATTTCCTGAAGCAGAAAATTTGTATTGTAACAAGTGAGCACAGGGGTGGGGGTGGCTGAGTGTTCATGGGACCTGGCTCAATTAAACTGATGGCTAGAAAGCTGGCCCTTCCTCCTGCCTGGCAGGCAGAGGGGGTGTGGGTCAAGTTTCAGGGATGAAATGTGACTGCAGAAGTAGTAGCAGCTGACACACTTCTTCATTAAGATGAGGGAGTTGGAGCTGCAGGGACTCCGCAGGGAGAACATCTCTTCCCCTTCCACCCGCCAAAGAGGGGCCCTGCCTGAGCACAAGGCCTTGGGACCAGGTGTTCCTTACACATGTCTCCTGGTGGGCTGCCAACAAATGGGGGGACACGGACATGCAGAGGAGGCAAATGTAAGGTGCTCGTGAGTTCAGATCAGTGTGGAACAAATAAAATGCATAAAGGCTGAGTGATCAGGGCTCAGGAAGTACAGTCAGGCTGGGAAAGTCTCCCTGGAGAGGGAAGGCTAGAGGGGGCCATCTTCTGGAACGTCCTTCCCGGCTGAGACATGGGAAGCAGCAGAGGATTCCCTTCAGATGGGAAAGGTCCTCACAGGGCAGCCTGGTGTTCCCAGAAGGCAATTCTCTAGTCTCTAGTGGCTACAAGTTCAGAAAGTTCTGGCATAAGGCTAAAGACCAGGGCATAAAGGCAAAACAAGGAGAAAAGAAGGGAACAAAGGAGTTACAGTAGCAACAGCCTTTAGTTTTTAGAACAAAAGTGCCAATTTCCTGAGGCAGAAAAAATCTTTTGCAAGGGATCTCATTCTGTAGTGTGCTTGATTTTTAAAGATAGGGGTAAGAGGGTTTGGGGGCCAGTTAGACTAGGGTCAGTTAGAAGAACATGGAGCACAGGAATTGGGGTCAGACTAACTTGAACTCAAAACCTAGCTCTGTGTGACTATAGCTTATTACTTAATCTCTCTGTACCTTGGTTTTCTTATTTTGAAAATGAGTTTTTAAAAATACCTACTTCATACAGCTGTCATGAAGATTAACAATATAAATGAAAAGCCTCCCCAACCAGTAGATGGCACAGAGCCTTGTATGTTGCAGGCCCCCAGTAAACTTTTGACCTGTTTGTTTGTTGGTAGCAGGGATTGAACTCATGCGTGCTTAACCACTTAGCCACATCCCCAGCCCTTTTTTTTTTTTTAAAGGAAGAGGGGACAGAGAGAGAGAAAGAGAGAAACAATCTTTACTTAGTTTTTCATGTGACTTGCATTCCTCAGACACTGTATTGTGTACATGGTGCTGGGGTTTGAACTCGCGTGCTCACGCATGCAAGGCAAGCGCTGTAACCACTGAGCCACTGCTCCAGCTCCTCATTTTTCCTATTTTTAAAATAAGAAAAATAGAGACATGAGGCGGTCAAGTGAGTCATCCAAGGTCACAGAGCTGAGGAGTGGTTCAGGTTGGGTGCATACTTAGCCAGCCTGACTGCAGAGCTTATGTTACCAGCCAGCACAGCACATGTATGCACACCTCTAGTACTGAAATAGAGGGTGCATGCTGTATAAGGGGCACAGTGGTCTGAGAAGGGAGAAGTGACTTGTCTGGGAGGTCAAGGAGAGCTTCCTGTCGTGGAAGAGGCAGCACGTGAGCTATACCTTGAGGGATGGATAGGGATGTGCACAGGAGAAATACGGCATTCCAGGCAGAATGTGAAATGTAAACAAAAGGCACAGAGGCAGAAGTAGTGCATAGATGTGAAGAACAACCTAAGTTTGGCTGGAACACAGGGAATGTGCACAGAAGCAGTGGGCAACAGGATCAAAAGAAGTGTGACCGTGATGTGGTAGAGTCTGATCTTTTCTATGTGCATCGAGGGTGGCATGATCAGAGAGACGCCCTGAGTCCTAGGAGGTATGGAGTAGGGGCAGGGGAGAGCGGAAAAGGAAGCAGGATGATGAGGGAGGAGGTTTTTATAAGAGCCCAGGCAAGAGAGTATGAAGGCCTGAACCAGGAAGGAGGAAAGGTAGGTAACATCTTGAGGTGCCCTGGTTGCCTAAGGAATTTGACAGGTTGCAGGGGAGAGGAGCTGAAGCTGGTCAGAGGGAGGAGGGCTTGCTGAGACTAAGGCACAAGCTTTCTGAGGAGGCAATGTTGGGCCCCTCTCTCCATCTGTCTGCCCCTTGCTTGAGCCTGTGACTCCCAGGAGATGGTTCAGTTGGGAAAGTGGGCTCATCATTTCACATCTCTCACTTCCTCCTTTCTTTACTCTCCTCCCTCCTGCAGCTCTTGGCACAGTTTCCATGTTACCTTCCTGTTGAGAGGTCCCAGCCAAGAGCCAAGAAGGTCCCTATTCACTGAGCTGGAGAATGGGCCACTTGGCAAAAGCGGGGCTTTTCCCATTTCCGGCCCTGAGCCTCCTCCTAGCTTCCCCAGAGGCTGAAAGGAACTGTGTGGGGATCTTGTGAGTAATGGGGGTGGGGAAGTGAGGCAGGGCATACTGCCAGGTTCACGAGCAAAGCTGAGCCTGTGTCAAAGGATTCCGGCTGGGCTGGGAGAGGCCGTGAGATGGATGGATGGAGGGCACAGCTGCAGGATCAGTCAGGGGCCCAGGGCAGGGCTTGGGAAGTGAGCCGAGGATGCTGGCATCACTTCTTCCATCCCCACTCCTCTCACAACCACAAAGGCCAAGCGAGTGCCAAGGGGGAGGGTGCTGTCCATGGACAGCTGACCCTGGACCACCCTCCTGGGGCTCAGTATGGTGGGATTTGACTTCTGGAAATGGCATCTTCCCCTTCAACTGCAGGCAGGCAGTTCCTCTCCCCTCTTCAGGTGACTCAAGGGAAGAGGAGCCTCCAGGGGGAAGACAGTGAATTGGGTCTTGAAGTACCTCATGGGGTGGTTTCATATTCCTCCTTCTCCTCTGGTGGCAGCTGCCCTTTGCACTTCCTGCTGACTGGCCTGGTTTCTTCTCACACATACTCCATGAGGCACATTGGTCAGGGATTATGATGGCATGAAAGCTCATTGGCCCAGAGGAAAAGGGCCAGCTTGGGGTCCGAGTTCTCAGGACCTCAAGTGGTAGTGCTTCCCCTGGTGGTGATCAAGCAGCATGTATATTTGTGGCTAGCATCTGTTGATGACAGGTCATACATATCTTACAAGTTCCTTTGTACATACATTTGTTTGCACAAACAGACTTAAATAAAATATTAAATAGGAGTCTGGATCATGTGTAGATAGGGTGAAAATAACGAAGGCAGCCTGGGGAAGAATGTTGGGGCAACACTGAGGGAAATGAGAGAAGAGGCTCCTTAGTTTCCTAATCCATCAGAGGGGCACTACCTCCTCCTGCCTAACCAGCCTCCCAGAGCAATGGGGATCAGGCAATGCAGAGAAAAAGGACATGTGCCACACACAAGGCAGCAGTTATCATTTCAGAGATTCAGGACCAAAGGACAAAAGGTTGGTGAGTTTACCCAAGGAAGGTGACTAAGTTTGTCAGCCAGGTCTCAGGGTCAGTTCTACAGACTGCAGTGGGGGCTCTTCACCCAAACAAGGGTGCAGTAGCCATGCAGTTCTAACACAGAACATGCAAGGGGCTGGTATAGACAGCAACCAGAAAGACTAAAGTTTGATGTGCAGAAAACATTTAGGATGAAACTGAGTCCCAGGACATGTTGGGATGGGAAATGTTAAGGTGTTGGTTGGAGGTGAGAAGACTTTTCAGGGCTTTTCTCAGAAGGGATTCCCATGACCCTCGCTGGAATCTGCTTATTAAGGACTTTGCATCTGATGATGGGTGGCTCTGAGTGTGTGTGTGTGAGACTAGGGATGGGACCAAGAGAAGTGGCTGTCATGTCCACTTCCACTCAAACTAAACAGGACCAATCAGGTCCCCTGTGAATTCTCCAGCTGACCCCTGAGAGCACATTGGGTAAGATCCGGTCCCTGTCCTGAGGAAGAACAAGAGGCAGTGATACCAGGAGGCCAGAGAGGAACTCAGAAGCCTTTAACTTAGAGATTGGGATTTCAGCTCTTCACTGCTGTCTCTGTCTGAAGTGGCTCCACTCTTTAGCTGCCCCACCACACTGCTGCTTTTTCTCTCCTCCATCCTGAGGCTAGAGAAGCCCTGGGATCTGAGAAGGTCCCACGCTCCAGATGAAGAGAGCAGCGTGGCCTCTGGCTCTTTCTCTGCAGGTGACATCATCACCTTGGGGTTGGTGGGAAAAGCCTTTCCCCTCACAGTCAAGACCCAGCAGATGCTCCTGCTCTCACTGCCCTGGCCCCCCTGTTTCCCATAACTCACTTCCTCCTTGCATCCTCATCCCTCTCACTGCTGCCTCCCTACCCTTCAGTGCTGCACCCTATCTGTGGCTGGGCTCACTGAGATGGGTGAGAGAGTCGGCTTCCCCTTCCCTCCCTCCCTTTCCTCTAAGAGGGGTAGGGGGAGGTGGAGAAGGGACAGGACAAGAGATTGGTTTCCTCTTGATTAGACCAGACTTGATGAATGGAATTCTGCCCTTAACATGTGCTGAATTTCACTGAGGAAGAAAAAAAAATTTTTTTAAAGAGGGAGAGAGAGAGAGAGAGAATCAATTTTATTTGGTTTTTCATCTGGCCTTTGTTTCACGAACACTTAGTCATGTATGCGGTGCTGGGGCCTGAACCTGGGTCCCAGGCAAGTGCTCCAACTGCTGAGCTACTGCTGCAGCGTCAGAAGAAATGTTTCTGAAGTACACAGGAAATCTTAAGAGCTACCATGATTTGTCTAATGCTTTGTGTCATGCAGAGATAAACATTACCTCATTTAACCTGCACAAAGCTTATAAGGCAGGAATTCATTCCCATTTAAAGATGGAGAAACTGAAAACAGATCTTAAATAATCTGCCCATGTCACACAGCAACTACATGGCAGAGCTGGGACTTGAACCCTGTTCCTTGGGTGTCCTGAACCCACGTTCTTATTTAATACAGAATATTACTCTACATATGGGCACAATTTCAGTCCTTGTTTACTTAAATGGAGCTTCTGTTTTATGGGCAGCTCGGAATTCGTGCATACCCACACATTCGTTCTTGCTGGAAAACGGTACAAAATGTCATCATTATTTCTTATGGATTTTTCCACACTGGAAGAGACTGAATGGGGTCATTTCATTCCTCCCACTGCCTCTGACCTGGACTGTTTTTCGCCTTCTGGAAGGAAGCCTGCCAGCTCAGACTCCTTGCCACTTGGTGAAATGAAACCTTGGGCAATGGCTCTTTGTCCCTGTGTAGCAGTTGACTGTCTGAAGGAAGCAAGCAGTCTGGAGGGATGATCTGGGGGAGTCGGTGATACTCAATATATGGTTTAAGGGCATGTAGTGAGTGCAGGGTGCCAGCTAGTTTCCAGGGTAACATAATGATGTGCAGATCTTAGCCTCTGCCCTCAAGCAGTAGATGCTCAGTAAATATTTCATGAGCAACTGAGCATTTAAGCTCATGGAGGACATGGGACAGATGCACTAAGTAGCAGGACTTAAGGTCAGAGCGTCTTAATGGCACAGAGGAGCACTAAGGGAAGCATGGTAGGTACGCGTAAGGAGTAGGGATGTGCCTGGTTTTGACAATCCTGTTGTGGGTCTTGACTGCAGGACCAAATAATTTGGATTTGAGCCTTTGGGCAACGGAGAGTCACCAAGTCAGTGACAGGAGGTGTATGTCAGGAAGGCCTGGCCAGGCGCTGCTGTGTCTGGTGACTGGAAGGCCTTCTCTGAGGCTTCTGCAGCTTTCCAGGGGATAGAAGGGAAGCTGCAAGCAATTAGGGGAGGAGGACTTCAAACAATTCAGTTGGACAGGAGCAGGGGTGAATGAAGAAGCTAAAAATGACAGAGGTTCCAGGCAGGGAAGACAGGGCAGTGGCTAGAGAGTGGGGAGCGGGTAGGGAAGTCAGAGGGAGCAGCAGTTTGCCAGGAAGGTGCCATGCTTAGTTTGGGGCTTATAGTCTCCTCTCGCTTTGCTCTGGGTCTTTCCAGCTGCAACTGAGTGCCTCGGAAGGGAAGGTAGAAGCAAAGAGGTCAGGGCAAGGGCCATCAACAGCAAGTGAGTTACCCTATGGATTCTGTGTCTCTGGCTGCTGCCATTCAAATGGCATATACTCACCCAAGCAAATCCCTGGGTGGATGGGTCCTCAAACCGCCACTTCTGGTCAGCTGCCAGCCCAGCCCAGCCCTGCGGAACCTCTCTGCCTGTCCTTCTAGTCCCCACCCCCACCCTCTGGCCTCAGCTCTGAGCATTAAGACAAGACTGGGAGGTAAGATGATCCCTGGGTCTCTGGGGGGCTTAAGAAACAGATGGTCCTTGCACTGGAGGCTTGATGTTTGTAACTTGATCAGGATCTGGGGAGGAAGCTGGCAGGACCAGGCAGCCTGGGCCCAGGGGCTTGAAACTTGTGAATGTTATCTGCTCCCTAGCCTTCAGATGTGGCCCTTATTCGGGGCAATCTCTCAGCCCTTCCAGATGGTACCTAGGACTCGGGCCTAGGACCCAGAAAAGGGCTGGAAGAACCAACTCAGGATCCCCATTGTGGCTTGGCCAGGGCAGCAGAGTCTGTCAGACTGGGAAGGGAGAAAGAGCACTAGAGCCAAGTCTGAGGGCAGCTGAGAGGGGACAGGTGTTTGGGAAGGAGGGACAGGCTGGGAAGAGCTAGGCAAGGATTCCCAGCAAACAAGAATCTCCCGGCCTCTTTATGTTCCTTCTGCAGTTGGATGTGAAGGGCAATTAAAAGAAACCTGGGCCTATCCCTTCTCTCTAATGTCCCTTTCAACCTCTTTCCACAACCCTTAAATTTCAGCTCCACTGCCTAGCCATAGCATTTGAAGTGAGACAGACCTGGGTTTGAGTCCCAGCTCTGTGAGCTGTGTGTACTACAGTTTACTCATTCATTAAAGCAAGAACAATAATAGCAACCTTACAGGGTTTACATAAATATGATTAAATGAGATAATGCATGTAGAGTACTTAGCACTATTCCAATTACACAGTAAATGCTCACAAATTGTTATTGTGACCATCAACACCAGGGAAGAGGACACAGACACAAAAAAGGACAAGGATGGCCTCCACGAATTTGTGCATCCTTAAAGTGATCTTAGCTCCACCTCTTACTATCTATTCTTGGGCAAGTTACTTACGGCCTCGGTTCCCACATCTGTCAAAGGGAAACAATAATAGTCACTACCTTGTAAGGTAGTTGGAAGATTAAGTAATTATATATATTCATGTGCATAAACACACACACATATAGAAAGCCCCTGGTTGAACAATTTTTGGACTTTACCATGATGTGAAAGGGTACCCATAAAATCATTGTGTTTGTTACTTATAATGTTCAGCACATTAATGACATATTCAATACTTTACTATAAAATAGGCTTTGTGTTAGGTGGTTTTGCCCAACTGTAGGCCAATGTAAGTGTTCTAAGCATGTTTAAGGTAGGCAAGGCTAAGGTGTGATGTTTGCTAGGTTAGGTGTATTAATGCATTTTTTACTTACATTTTCAAATTACCATGGTGTTACCTGGTAACCACATCGTAAGTGGAGGAGTATCTGTATAGCTTTTAGGACAATTGCATCCCTTAGTTATTCCACTGCCATCTATGCTATTGCCCTTTTCTACCATCAGCACTGTTAAATTTCTCCTCTTCCAGCACAGCTTTGCACCGTACAAAGATGTAGAGGTGGGGTTAGTGGCAGGCTGGAATGACCCAGGTGTATGTTTCTGGAGGTGTCTGGTCTAGGTTCAGGGGCTTTGAGGGGTAGCCCTTCCTGCTATTCCCATGCTCACTGGCCTTGTGCTTTCTCTCTTCCCTGCAGATGTCCATGAAGGAGGTGGGCGATGGCTTGCAGGACCAGATGAACTGCATGATGGGTGCTCTTCAAGAACTAAAACTCCTACAGGTGCAGACAGCATTGGAACAGCTGGAGATCTCTGGAGCGAGTTCTGCCCCAGGCTACCCTGAAAGTCCCCAGACACAGCCCAAGCACCATCATTGGGTGGGTGGCAGAGGTCCTGCCAGGCCTGGCACCTGCTCCCCATCTGGCCAAACTTCTCTTGGCGGCAGCACCAAATTTTCAGACCCTCAGAGTGTCTGTGGTAGTGATCTCGCCCCTCTGCCCAGGACACAGATGGTGGGACACCAAAGCTGTGCTCTGCAGGAGCCAGAGGGGGTAGAACCAGATGACTGGACCTCCACACTGATGTCTCGGGGCAGAAATCGGCAGCCTCTGGTGTTAGGGGACAATGTTTTTGCAGACCTTGTGGGCAACTGGCTAGATCTGCCAGAACTGGAGAAGGGTGGGGAGAAGGGGGAGACTGGTGGGGAAGGAAAGGACAAAGGAGAAAAAGGCCGGCCTCGGGAGCTGGGTCACAAGTTTGCCCTAACAGCAAATATATTTAGGAAGTTTTTGCGAAGCGTGCGGCCTGACCGTGACCGGCTACTGAAGGAGAAGCCAGGCTGGGTGATACCCATGGTCTCTGAGTCGAGAGCAGGACGCTCCCAGAAGGTCAAGAAGCGGAGTCATTCCAAGGGCTCTGGACGTTTCCCCTTCCCAAGCACAGGGGAACCCAAACAAGGGGAAACTCCCCCAGCAAGTAGCCCCAAGACCAAGGATCCCTCGCCCTCGGGTTTTGATATTAACACAGCTGTTTGGGTTTGAATACTAAAGACCGAACCGTTGGTTAAACCTAAAAGGCTGGGCCCCTAGGGAGGAGGGCGGGCGGGTGGTATAGCCTTCAGAAGCCCAAATCCAAGTTCCTTTCCCTCAGAGAGGAGGGAGAAGCCAGAGTTCTCAGGCAGTTCTGACCAGAATGTAGATGGGAGAGGCTGTCACTGGGCTGTCTGGTGGAGGAGGAGGTGAGTTCCTGGAGAGAGAGAGAGAGAGAGACAGAGACAGAGAGAGCATGTGTGTGTGTGTTTGTGTGTGTGTGTGTGTTTGTGTGTTTTCACTTCCAGGTTGGAGATGGCAGCAGGAAAGGGGCAGGGTTGGAGAACAGAAGATCCCTGACATTCCTCCACGCCCTCAAAGACCTCGGTTGAACATTCTGGGTGGAAGAGGGTACTGGGGCTGCCCCAGGGATCCACAATAAACACCTGTTTTTGGTGCCCCTAGCCTTCCCTGGCTTGGCATGCAGCAGGCACAGGAACTGGGGATCAGAGCAGAGAGAGGCAAATCTCCGCTCCTAGGCCTTTCTGTTGCAGTGGATTTCAGCCCATTCCTGGATCCTGGGAAATGGTCTGAATGAGGAGGGCCATGTATGAGGTGTGTCTTCCAATGCATGGGAAGTGATGTGGTGATGTACAGCTCCGAGGTGGAAAGCCCTTTCACATCCCAGCTCTCTAGTCTGTGGGCAGGACCGGCATTATCCCATTTTCCAGATGAGAAGGCAGCCTACATCGGCTACTTGTGGCAGAACACACCCCTGGCTGGAGGTGAGCAGGCCAGGCCCACCACTAGGTAGATGCTGTGATCTGGACTTAGATACTGGCCCCCACAGCTGTGTCTGTTGCCAATCTCCTATGCTTAACTCTCAGGGAAGTACAGGTAAATTCACCAGAGAGGCAAAAAGTGAGTCCGTTAGAAATATCCTCTTATTTAAAAAATTCTGAGCCCAAATTTTGTATTTGGGCTCCAAGCTGGCCTGAGTTACCCTGCTCACCAGAGCAGCTGGGTAGGGGCAGGGCCTGGCGGTGGTGCTGGGCTCCAGATCTACAGTGCCCTGGCTTTCTGAAAGCCGCTGGAGTACCTGGCCCAGCCAGTGAGAAGGCATGGATCCAGGGCCGCCTTGGCCCTCCCACTCTGGTAGGGATGCCTTCTGGCCTTGAGAGGACAACGAGGGCCTCTGTCTGGGCCAAGCCTGACCAGGAGAGAGCTCCCCTCTTTTCCACTCCCGGCAGACCACCGCTCAGCCTAATGGGGTGTGACAGCTGCAATTGGAGGCAAGCTGCATTCCTGCCCTCAGAGCATTAAAAGCAAATCAGGAAAAAAAACAAGGCTCTTCTGCCTGCAGCCTGGTCCCTGCAGGGGGCGGAGAGAGAGGGAGGGGCTGGGGGGCTCACTGTGGTGGTTAGGGTCACCCTCAAGTTGGTGAGCTATTACAGGGAGAGTGGTACTTGTTTTGAGTGTGCTATTTACAAGGCGCTGTGCACATCTCTTTCAAGCTTCAAATGACCCCAGAATGAATTATTTTCCAGGTACAGCAATAGAGGCTCTTAGTGAGGTCGTGCAAACTACCCAAATCAGGTTGCTAGCAAATGAAAAGAACCAGGATTGGAAGCATTGGAAGCAGAGCATCATTTGGTTCCCAAACCCTTGTTCTTTGCACTCTACCTCTCTGCCTGCAGTTTGTCAAAAGAGCGCTCTCCTTCTGGAGGAAAGAGCCCATCCTGTGCGTCTCCCCAGTGAACATGACGTTTCTCTGTGAAGGGAAGTTGGCTGTGGCTGCCTTTGGTGAGGGCAGTGTTGTGTGTGGGAAGTGAAGAGTCCACACACTGATTCGCTGCTTCCTGAGAGGAGGTGGTCACGGAGCAAATTATTCAAGATGACACCAGCTCTGAGTCTGGACTGATTCCATAGGAAAGTAAGCCACCTCTTGGCCATTCATCTATGACTCATCTGTTTTTGTGAGCTGATAGTAGCAATTCAGATCAATTGAACTCCTCCCAATGAAGGCATTGTGATAGGAACCAAGAATAGCACAACGAAAAGGGCTCAGGGCTAACCCAGGGGATCCAGTGGAAAAGGAAGCAGCAGACCCAACCGTCCACTAGCGACAACTGATTCAAGAGACTGAAGACTCATTTTAACTTAGGCCAGAACAAAACAACTAGGAAATGATATCTGCTGTAAATAATTCACAGGTGCCAGGCACTGTTGCCTTTGTGTTATTTCCTTTTCATTCCACTCTGGAACTGGTTGCTGTTACTCTTACTTTACATGCATAGGCTCAGAGAAGTTAAACAACTTCTTCAAGATCACACAGGAGCTGGGATTCTAATGTCTTCCATTCACTCCCAATGTTGTGCTTTTCACCTTACCTCCCAAACTGCTCCAGAGTCAAATCAAGAACAAAACTTGGAGCTGGGTGAAGTGACTCACAGCAGGTAGTCCCAGGCCTGTAGTGCCCCACCCCTGTCATGATTTGCTAAAGTGATTCATTTCCCCTACAATAGTTTTTACTTTTCACCCCCTCGGGCTCCTGCTGCAACAATGTCGGAAAGGATTTTGCTGAGGTTGAGTGAAGGAATGAATGGGAATTCCTAGGGCCTTAAGCAATGCAGGAGGGTGTAGGGAGCTGAGCAGGGTTTGTGGGGAAGAGATAGTGAAAGTAAGCAGAGAGAAACTGACAGCTTCATTCTGCCTTTGGGGCTCGTTTTATGGTTAATTAGGACATGCAAATGAACTGGAAGCTCATTTAATACCCTCCCTGGCATGCAGCCCCGCCCCACACCTGGCTCACTTCCCTGGCAGGTACAGGGGTCCCACTGGCCCAGGCATCTGCTCAAGGCTTTACCTGCTTCTCTGTGGCCCCATAAAGGAACTACAAGAGTCCCTGCTGGGACCTGCTCCTTCCAATCTGTCAGACCTGGGACCTCCCTTTCCCTTTCCCTCAGGCACTTCCCCTGCTCCTCATCCCACAGGGTGATCTCTGGACCCAAACTAATAGAAGACTGGTCAGCTGTGCCCAAATACCCCCATCTATTACCCAGAGGCTTGAGGGAGGGGCTCCTTGTTTTCCTCAAAGTCACACCATCATCTCCTGCAGGACCCAAGATGAAAGCGAGACTCATTTCTGTCTCTGTGCACTTGAGCATGTCGCTTGACTTCTCTGAGCCTTGCTGAAATTTCCCATCTGTGGAAACAATGCACCTAGGGGGTCACACTCACTGCCTGAAACACAAAAGCCTCATCAACACTGCACTTGTCATCCTCTAGTGCAGCACTGACCATGGGACCCAAGGCACAATGCTAAAACAAAATAAAGTGTTTTCTCTGAGCCTTGGTCTCTTCTGTTAAAAATATACACTGTCTCTCATTACCTCACAGGATTGTGGCAAGGATCAGAGAAGGCCACAGGTGTGAACATGTTTTTGTACACTGTAGAAATATTACCCAGAGGGGCTATTACCTGCCAGTGGCAGAGTGATATTTTGCTGTGGAGGGATGATACATGGGGCGTTGGGTGGAGGAGGGCAGCTGTCTGGGACGAGTTGGGGAGGAGGTGTTTGAGGACTCCACAGTCTGAGGATCTACTTATTCTTGTGATACTGCCACCACACCTGTATCCTGCTCTCCCTCTTGGTCAACCATAGGACTTCAATTCTTGGCAGGGGTAGAGTAGAATGAGCCAAGCCCTAATGATTTTGAGAAGGATCCAGCCTCCAGGCTGCTTTCTGCTCCCCACACCTTAGATGCTGTGGTGGTCCTCCTAAAACCTATTCTCTCCTCTGTGAATCCTGTCCCTTAGGAAAGGCACAAGGCTCTGGTATTTCCTGAAAAGTGATGGGCTGGAAAGGCTGAGGGCCAAGGTCTCAAACTGCAGTCATCTCCTTAGGACTGCAGTTAGGATGCCCCTTGCCTTCCATTCCTCTGTCCAACCCTTACAACAGTGTGAGGAAACTTCTGAGATTCCTTCTGATTTTGAAGGACTCACTTCCTTCCACTCCCCAGAGACTTTCCCTTCAAGCAGACCTGACACATCCCTCTACTCACCACCTCCAAACCCTTGACCCACACCCACACCTTCTGGAAAACACCTGTGCAATAGGCTTCACAATACAGTCAGCCTTGCCAATGTACATACAACAAACACATTCTTGTCCCCCACTAGTGTTCTTTTTCCCCTAAATTCTCCCAATACTCCCCCAAAGCACCTGTGTTCCTGGTGCCACTGAACACCATTTGGGCAATAATTCAATGAAAGGACCATGACAGTCACTTTACATTCTCCTTTCCCTGCATCTCGGTCAGGCCTGAGCAGAGGGGACAGGATCCCTGGCTTCCACTCCACAAAAGCCATCTACACTTACTGCACTCCTCTGGCAACATCCCTCAAGATCATGGCCCCAAGTCCAGTGACACGGAAATCAACGACACACACTGCCTCCTGCATGCTCTGCGTCTCTGATCTCTTTGGTTCCCAACCTGGTGCTCCCGGCCACCACCATCTGGGCTGTCCGCTGCACCCTTCCCAGGGACCTCTCCCTCTAATAGTGAATACTTTCTTCTAACTGTCCAGGGAGGGCAGCTCAGGCACCCCGTCCGAGGATGCACGGTGTGGTTTGCAGGGAAGCTGTCCTCATCCTCCGCCTTCCTCTTCCTCTGACCACTCGACCCCTTCCCCACCTCTCCCTGACACGGCTTGTGGCCTGCAGCTGCCAGGAAATGCTGCTCAGGGTCCAAAAGGACACAGAGGAGGGTGAAGGATCTGTGAGCTCTGTGACTTCATCTTCTCTTCCTGTCTGCCCCAGGTGTCAGAGGCCCAGTCCTGCCCAAAGGAACCCCAACCTGCTTGCTCAGCCATTTCTGAACACTTTCCACTTGAAGAAGGGTTATACTTTTAAGTGCTTCAAGTTTGGGTTTTTTTCATGTTGCTGTCTTTGCATATGTTGTTCCTCTATGAATTCAGTTGCCCTATGACTTCAGACTGGCTTTTATTTATCCTTTACCATACAGTTTGAAGGCCATCTGTGAAGCCCTTCCCAGAGGCCTCATCTGTGCTTCTGCCCAAACGACTGTATTTCCTTTGTCAGACGCTTCTGCATAGGTGTCTCCCTCTATACTGGGAAGCACCTCCAGAGAAGTAACTGCTCATTCCTCATTTCCGTATCTCTAGCACTGCACACAGGGCTCCCAAGGTGACCTCTACTCCACAGAGCAAGAGCCAGGCTGAGCCCACCTCTGGCTTCAGCTTTAGGATCAGCAGGCGAGGCTTCCTTAGCTGCCACCCAAGACCTCTTTTCACTCTTCCACACAGCCCATTTCCCAGGAGAGAGGGCAGCCCCATATAAAGTCACCTTTAAGAGCAGGAAACCTTACTCCCCAGCCTCCCTCTCCAAGCTGTTGTGCAATCCCCTTTGTCCCCCTGGCCTGCTGATGGGGTTTCTCAGGCCAATTCTATTTTAATGTAGGCTATCTGGGGAGCCTTAGTTCTCACCTCCCCACTCAGCTCCCTGTTTGTCCCCATTGCTATGCTGTCATCAGGCTGCCCCAGCTCAGTTCCTTCAGATCATCAAAGCCTCTTCTCTCCCGTGACTGCAGAGTCTGACTGCAGAGTCTGACGTGGACCCCAACTGCCACCACAGAAGTTCCCTATCTTCCAAGTTTTCTCCCTTTCTTGTATGGCCCTTTCCACCGGCCTTCCTGAACCAATTTGTCTCCTTGTTCTTTCTGCCAATGTCTGGTCCCAGACTTACCCTTACCTTAAAACCTTTTTTGGGGGGGCTGGAGCGGTGGCTCAGCGGTTTCGGCGCTTGCCTGGCAAGCACAAGGACCCGGGTTCAAACCCTAGCACCACGTACACAACTAAGTGTTGGAGCAACTAAGGCCATGTGAAAAACTCAATAAAGTTGTTTCTCTCTTTATCTGTCTCTCTCACTGTCCCTCTCTCTTTAAAAAAAAAAAAACACACACACACACCTTTTTTGGCTTGCTATGCAGAGATCCCCACCCCTACTGGGGACACCAAGTCTACTAGATTCTCCTGTCCTCATTGTTACTGTTGAGGGAGGGGCAGGTCAATGGGGAAGGAAATTGAGAGTTGGGTGTTGGGTGCCTTCCACACCTACAGTCCTACTACTGGCCATATTCCAGGCATTGTCTCCCTACCAGGAGCTGAGCTGCCAGCAAGGCCACATGGGTACAGCCATTTGTGTAGAAGTGGTGGGAAAGGGGAGGGCATTAGGAAGATTTTTTAAAAAAGCAATAGAGTTTCTTCCAAATGGTAAGTACAGCAACTGAACCCCCTGCATTGACTCAGCTCCCTGAGTAGAGGAGCCAAGGTCAGCGCCATCCCAGACCACCTCCATGTACCACACAACTCTCACACCCACCACTGGCTGGAGATCTTGTTCATTATCATAGAGCACTGGCCCAGACTGACTGAAGCAGGAGTCCCTGGGCTGTGGTTCCAAGCTTCTACTCAGATAAATCATTTACATACCAGAAAATAAGGGGTTAACTTTGCATCAGTGTTTCCAAGGGCCCAAAGGACCCCAAAACTTCTGGCATGGGGCTCAGGACCCTGCAGGGAGTGTAAGGATCCATTATCCTTAAATTTTTCCATTAAATGCATCCGCTGACCATGGAAGACAGGCAGGGGCTAGGCTCTGGTCCCACTATTCCAACTCCTACTTTCTAAACTGGGAAGACTCCACATATTGCAGTCCCTTAATCCTGGGTCTTTCAAATTCCCAACCCACCCAACTGGAGAAAGACTTCAGTGCCTAGGGTTAGAATGACAGGGTGCTACATAAACAAATATGGCTAGTGCCCCTCCTCTTCCCCACAAGGGATGACCCAATGATGGGATCTTGGTGAGAAAGTTGGCACCTACCCAACAGGGGTGGATTAATGAAAAGAGCTCTCGGGGCTGGAACGGTGGCTCAGTGGTTTCGGTGCTTGCCTGGCAAGCACGAGGACCCGAGTTCAAACCCTAGCACCATGTACACAACTAAGTGTTGGAGCAACTAAGGCCATGTGAAAAACTAAATAAAGTTGTTTCTCTCTTTCTCGGTCTCTCTCACTGTCCCTCTTTCTTTGAAAAAAAAAAAAAAGAGCTCTCTCACTAAGCATGAGCACACACACATACTGGTCTTTTACCATTTTCTAAAGATTAAAAATCTACAAAGAAGGGATTTTATCTGTACTGTCCACCACTGTATCCCCAGCATAGACTGGCATGTGGTATACTGGAGAAGCACAATAAATATTTGCTGATAGGTCCATAAAAGTCATGCCCTGTTCTGCTTTATATGCCCTACAACATTAAGCACAGAAATTCAGCATGGTTAAGTAGAAAAAAAGAATTCATTGAAAACAACAGTTTGAAGGAGTCACACTAGTTTAAAATAGAAAGGTTTATTAAGGGTTTTCCTCAATAGGAATAGCCAATATCCTGCTTAAGAGAAGCAATTAGTGGGAAATGTACATCCTGTGGCCCAGAACTACAGGACGCCACTTCCTAACAAGCCCAAAGAATATACACCCCTCAATTCCCTTTTAAAGCTGTTTATTTCTGCAAAACAAAATCCATGTTCCCTCCTAGAAAACAGAACTAGGCACCCAGCTGTAAAGCCTCCAGCTGTTCTCAACCAGAATATTTAAGCAAGACAATAAATGGACTGCACATTCAACTCAAGATAAAACCGCAGTAAGAAAAATCCATGATCAATATAATGTCTGCACTACATTTTCAAAAGTAACTTTCAATTTTACGTTTTTCACCCCATTGGCAGTACTGGGGATGGATCCAGAATTTCACACTTGTTGGGCATGTACGCTACCATTAAGATACATCTTAAACCTATTAATTTTTAATTTTGAGACAGAATCTTGGTAAATTGCTGAGAATAAAATGCCTTGAACTCGTGATCCTCCTGCCTCAGCCTCCCAAGTAGCTGGGATTACAAGCACATGCCACCAAGTGCAGCTTCAATTTTTACATTCTGGAGACTATACATGCTAATGCTAGGTGGTTAGACTGCCTCAAGGTTCACATTCATTTCCCTCCCTGCAAGATGGGTTCATTCCAAATTGTGAAAAAGCACCCAAACCACTCTGCCCTTTTAAGTCTGGAGTTGATTCTAGTTGGGGTATTTTAACACATACATAGAGTCTTAAATAAGACCCAAAAGAAAAGGTTATTTTACAAATTATTTTCCTCTGACAAATTACCTGCCAACCTCTTTGTACTTTGGTTTCAACAGACATAAAATTTTAAGAGCATATTTTTATGTGTTCTAATATCTTACTAGGATTGCTTAGAAAGGAAAATACCATGATATTCTCTAATTCTCTTTCCATCCCTTAGTCCATAAAACTCAGTCATATGAATCCAGGTACGTGTGTGCACATGCACACACTCTCTCTCTCTCTCTCTCTCTCTCTCACACACACACACACACA
The DNA here is from genome assembly GCA_004027875.1 of Aplodontia rufa. Lineage (NCBI taxonomy): Eukaryota > Metazoa > Chordata > Mammalia > Rodentia > Aplodontiidae > Aplodontia > Aplodontia rufa. The sequence continues at coordinate 20,632 of PVKS010010790.1, forward strand.
CACACACTCCTCTATGAGGAGAAAGAGACAAAATATCTTAAATTGGCCAGGTACAAAAAAATGAAGAATGTTTTATTATTACTCATATGTAGAGAATAACTACACACCAAGTCACCTGTTTTAATAAGTCTAGTAATAAAATAAAGGGATTTTCCCTAAATATGAATTTTTCCAAGTACATTAACTTCAAAGAATTGGATTGTTTCACTGAGGAATGCCATTGGTGGTGGCAGATCAATGTGCCAAACAGATAAGAGTTCAGAGTTGTGGGGAAGAAGTGAGCAACAAATCAATAGCTGCATTTCTCCAAACATTCTTGAGGGAATGACTCAAGAGGTCACAGTGCAGTAAGTTACCATTATCCATATCTTTGATGAATTTTATTTAAGCATCTTCCCTGGCCAATTAGATCGTAAACTCTTGAGGGAGGGCCTAGATGACTCTGCGAGGAATGCAGCGTGTGAAGAGATGGCTTGAACACTTGCAATGCTCCTAGCAGTATTAACTGATACTGAAGCTCCCCCTGGTGGAGGGAAAGATTATAGTTAGACTGTTCTCATTCCTAGACTGGGAGCGCTAACAAGCCATTAAAGTTGTTTTTAGCTGAAAAAAAGTGAACTATCAAAGCCTCCTTTAAATTATATGTTACTCATATAACCAAAGCTATTATGCCTTAAATAACCTCACATACTAATATAGTTTCTTTCAGTTCCTGGATATATATCAGAGGAGATTCACATTATAAAGACCTTAGGTTCTTGATTTTTCAGCTATAAAAATCTTCCACTGGAACCAAGGAGTTCACATAGAGACAATATAAAAACACATCTCTCTCACTTTCTGACAGGATACCTTTCCAGCGTGCTCAGCAACCAAATATTTCCTTGAGATAACATTGCATATCTCTGATTTCAGCAGGTCTTGCTCTGCATACCAAAAGTGCCAAAAAGGTACTTTTTTCCCTGGTAGTTCCACCTTTAACCCAAGTGGACTGTATAAGATGTGACAAAGGAATCCAGTAACAATCATCCTTCTCCTCTACATTCTAAATGAGAGGACTATGAGTTCATGCTACTAGTCAACAGTCTGAAATTCAGTCTTATTTAATGTAGCAACCTATGGAGCATGATTATTTAGAAACATCTCTGGTTTGTGAGATTTTTTTGGTCTATGATTTCATGTACAAAGAAATGCTTGAGAAATATTTTAAAGCAGAACTTAAGAGGACCTTAAAATAAGGGTATGTCTCTGAGCCTGGAACATGACGCACATCTTGTAGTTCAAGCTAGTTGGAAGGTTAAGGTGGTAGGCTCACTTGAGCCCAGGAGTTTGAAGCCAGTCTGGGCAACATAGTAAAACCCATTGAAAAAGCAAAAATACCAAAACAAAAATACCAAACAAGCCTCTCTGACCTGGACAAATTGGCCCTAATGTTTTACTTATTTTTAAAATTTATTATATATTTTTTGCCCCTCAATCACGGACATATGCATAACTGGATCAGGAGAAGGGAAGTGTTATTAGGTAACTAAGTTTATTAGAAACTCAAAAAATACAATTTCCAATTTTTAAAAACAACATTTTAAATATTTTCTCAGGTTGGTCAAAGCTTACATTTTAAAGCTGACTTTTAAATGTCAATTCAGTTACTGATTGGCTGACCACACTCCTGGAAATCTTAGCAAGGCGTGAACATTTTTTCACACTTAGTTGCAATGAGACAGTATCTAGATCCCTGAGCAATGATTTAGACTTTCTAGGACTGATCTCCTCCTTGATATTCAGGGACAAGGCACAGGCTTCCTAAGCTTGTTTCTTTCCTTCTCCAGTACTTAACTGGCTAACAAGCTGTTGGCTCTACCTTTCTTAATGGAGAACACATAAGTTACATCACCCTGGGTCCATGTCCTACTTAAGCCCTATCTTTTCTAAAAATGGAAATAACTGGGAGGGAAAATAAAAGCACCACTATATATCCAACTAAAATTTCATAATTACCAATCTTTATCATATTACTACTACTATACTACTTCATATATAGTCAAAGCAAAAGTAATCAACACATCCTTTTTATGTGTTTTAACTTCCACTTACTTTTCTCAAATTTTCAGTCTATTATAAAGCAAGTTTGAAAACTTTTACATAACACTTCATTGGTGGACCCATACCCAACAAATTAACAATGGCAAAAGGATTTCCTTAATAAAATGACAAACTGTAGAAGATTTGAAATAGTAAAAGTTAAACCTTGATACAGTATTAAACTTATTTCTTTACATATAAAAATAAAACAGTGGGATATTTTATTCAGTAAGATACAATGTTTAAGATCGAGAGAGAATATACAAAACTATTCTATGTAGTCTGATGTATTTTACTGTATAGTAGGAATAAATATATCTGGAACAGGAAGTAGAAAGTCTGTTCCTACAGAAATCACCAGTTAGTATAGTTTAAAGCCAAGAGTTCTGCAGATACCAGGCAGAAAGGAGCTACTGTCGCATTTAAAACAATGTGGTCATTATAAAATAAAGGCCTTAAATCTATAAACAATAACAAAAACACACAAACCAAATGAAAATGTACTAAAATTTAATCATCCATAAAAGCTGTAATTTAATCTGACAGTAAAACACAAGAAGCCATATTAGAGTTGGTTTAGTATATTATATATTTTAGCTTTGAAAGCTATAGAAATCAGTTATCCCAGTTTTTTCCTATAAAAGACCCATTTTTCCAAAGCATTATGCACAAACAATTTTAATTAGAATATAATGACAGATGATATCTCATAATTTTTTTAAATATAAAATGAAGTCAATGACTCAAAAAAGTTATCTGCTGCAATGAGTTTCAGGGGAAATTTCATAATTGATTATATCATTACAGATATAAAGTATGTTTCAACTTTTTAGTGCTTAACAGGGAGGAATCATGATAAAAAGGTCAATATGAAATCATCTGATTATAGTAGCAATATCTAACATTTGAAATGCATCCATGCTCTTTTGTATAATTGTATTAGAGTCAAGTATATTTATTTTCACATCTGTTATAACTGCTATTGCAAAGGAGAAATACTATTGTCTTATTTTCCAAGAGATATACACAGAGCAATTTTTTTTTCTCCAGGGAACTTGTGCAAACCAATATAAGATCTAAATTCTTCACATATTATATAAAACAGGAGAAGCCTCTTCAGATTTATTTTTTGAAGAATGGAATGCTGGCACTTTCCAAGTAGGCAACAGTTCTTCATTCCTGTAATCTACAACAATGAATAGATACACACACACACACACACACACACACAAACACACATATATGGTTATCTCTAGAGGTCAGAACATGGTAGTAAACAAGCATATATCCAATAACACATAGAATCATGATTTTAGCCTGGGGGACACCCCAGGTAGCTCAGTGGTAGAACACATGCCTAGCTATGCATGTGTTTGAACCCCAGCATGCATGTACACACGCACACAAAGAAACAATGATCCTGACTGGTAATTACCTCAGAACTAAATTATACTAAATAGCTATAACAGGGCTATTTTAGATTAGCTCTGATAACGTTTTAATTGCTGGGTAGTGATACTGGCCAAATTATATTGTTATACCGTGTATATGTACAAATAGGTAACAATGAATCCCATCATTATGTACAACTATAATGCCCAATAAAAATGTGGAAAGAAAAAAATGTTTAAAAAAGAATCAAATATATAAGACTGAGGTCACAGAAGGTAAACTATAGTCTATCCATGATTTCTTTATACTTGATGTACCATATTATATTGTTCAGTCCTGTTGGTAAAGGGTAAAACAGTGATATTTCATTTCTATTTCATTTTCATCTTATTTTTAAAAATTCCTTTTCCACTAATAAGGAAATGATTCCTGCCTGCATAAACTTTCCAATCATTTTATGCTTATATTAGGCCTACCACTTCTAGTAAAGACTAGAGCAAGAAATGACAGAAAAAGTCCAAACTCAAGGGCAAAAGAATCAGCAAGTATTAAGGGTCAGAAAGAAAATTAGGTTTAAGGAAGAACTCCTGATGATGAATTTCTCTCAGTTTTTTTAAAAATATGACATATAAAAAAGACATTAAAATGCTTTATTAGAATTCTGTCAAGAGGCTATAGGCTAGATAAACTGCTCTCAAAGTTCATATACTCTTTACTAAAAATGTTCATAATTGTTATTTAAACCTACCCTGTATCTCAGGGTATTTAAATCTATCCCTGTACTTTTGAGACAGGGTCTCACTATACTGCTCACACTAACTTCTAACTTTTGGGTTCAAACAATCCTGCCTCAGCCTCCCAAGTACCTGGCACTCCAGGTATGCATACCATCCCTGGGTCTTCAGTTCTTTTAAAAGTACAGGAATAACATGCACAATAATCACAACAAAAAGCACTTAAAGTATTCTGACTGCTAAGCTGCTTATTTGGTATTATCAAATATCCACAGATATCTTGGTGACTAAGTATACTGTAAGCTAAATTATGTATCATAGTCTTAAGAACTGATAATAACCATGATGGAATTCTTATTTCTAAATCTCAGCCAAGATTTCTCTCCTCTAAGGTAAAACTCACAATACATTTATCGTACTGTACACAAATGAATTTTTAAAATCACAACAGGCCAGGGGATGGCACCGTTTCCTTTAAATATAAGCTAAAAGGACATATTCTGAGAATGGAAAGTTAAACTGGGGTCAGCTAAGTTAATGGTGTCAATAGGCCAGTCAGTTACAAAGGAGTGAAACAATGTAATTAAGAACTAAAGTCCTTATCTTTATATCCTTCCCTAAATACAAACAATTACTCAGTTGTTTTTCTTAAGAAAGATTTATATCTCTAAGAAAGAAGATATTATGAGTTAATGTAACTCAAGTGGGATTTACTCAAGTACAGTATCATTCATTAAATAATTAGTATCAACATCATACTCACGAAAACATTCTTTTGGGGAGCTATTTACAGTCAACAAAGGAGAAACCTTAGAGGATATAAATACATAATTAAAGAAAAACAATTGGTCCAGGGCCTGGCTTCTCACTTGACTGGCAGTGTAAATGCCGCCACTAATTTCTTTCCACTGGGTCCCCTTAACAAAAACTTCAGTGGTAGCTGGATGTGGCAGTGCACACTATAATCCTAGCAACTCAAAAGGCTGAGGTAGAAGAATCACAAATTCCAGGCCAGCCTGGGCAACTTAATGAGACCCTGTCTCAAAATAAAAGGGCTCAGGGAGATGTTGCTCAGGTTATAGAGCACCTCTGGGTTTAATCCCCAACACCATAAAACAAAAGAAAAACTTAGAAGCCTACAGGTGAAAAGTTTTTTGAAAGATGTCAACATATACCTGGAGAGGGAATGACTACCAGAAACTAAAAAACATACTCCCACACATCCACAAGAATGGTTCAAAGTTATAAAGACTGATAACACCAATTGTGGGGAGGAAGTGGAACTCATCAACTGCTGGAGGATGTGTGTACTGGTATATACACTTTGAAAAACTTTTTATCAGAATCTCCTAAAACTTTCCACAGGTACAGCAGATGGACACTTCATTCATAGATATGCAGAAATGCATGCATATGTGCACAGTCATGCACTAGAATTTGCAAGTAGATTTAACCATACTGATTGCTGAAAAAAAGCCCCAATATATAAATACATATACTGTTAGCTTAGTCATACAATAAAATCAAGTATAATCATACAAAAGAAATGAACTATTGCTATATGCAACATGGTAATTCTCATCAAAGTAGTCAGAAGTAAAATAATACATTTTGTTTTTGTAATTTTCAAGTGGGGCAACACTAATGCATGGTGTTAGAAATCAGGGCAGGGACACATGTAGGGAGGGCTGATTACTATTCATACTATTGATATACTTATCTCAATTACTACTGAGATAAATTCATCAGATATACATCTATGTCTTTTTCATTTCAGAGGAACCACTATTTCACTTTAATTCAGCATGAATTTGGAGATATCCACAAAGGCATTTTATTCATTCAAGTCCTATTTTTCACTTTTTTTTTTCCCTTCAGGGCTAGTGATTGAATCCAGGGCCTTATGCATGCTGGGCAAGTGCTCTACCACTGAGCTACATCCCAATCCCTAAGGCCTACCATTACCCATTGAGCCTTTTTTTTTTTTGTATTGGGGACTGAATCCAAGGGTGCTTTACTACTGAGCTGCACTCCCAGACCTTTTTATCTTTTCCTCCCCTCCCTTTTTCTTTCTTCCACAGAGCTTGCAAAGGTGGTTAGAAAACAAGACACACACACACACACAAAAAGTATTGTTATTTTGAGACTGGGTCTCACTATATTGCTGAGGCTGGCCTCGAACTTGCAATCCTCTTTCCTCAGCCTCTTTAGTGGCTGGGAGTATGGGCATGTGCATGATTAATACTCATTCTGTAGCAGATGCTGGAGACACTGTGGTGAGCAAGTGAGACCTGGTCCTCACACTCACAGAGCTTAGAATTTCATGAGTGGGACAGATGGACCAAGTCATTCAACAGATGAATCTATTCTACAAGGGTATGCCACATGCACAACACATAGAAGCTCTTCAATGCCCAGAACAGGTAAAATGGAAAGTGGTTAAAATTCAAAAATCCCAAAAGGAGATGATGGAAAAGGCATGTGATTTACTTTTAGCATCTTACCTGGCTCAGAGCTGCTGCTGACTTTGGGTCTAGAGCAGCAGACATGATTTCTTTTTAGGCTTCTTCTTTTCCACTGGTGTTTTTCTATTTATCTGTCTGACCAGGTCATAAAATATCTAAGTAAAAACAAGATAAAAGTACTTAATCAATATTTGAGACTTTGTTCCAAAAAGCAATTTTTTTAAAAGAGAGAGGGATAGTATGTGAGAAAGAAAGAGAAAGAGAGAGAGAGAAAGGAAAAACAGAATCAACTTTAGTTTTTCATGTGGCTTTTGTTGCTCAGAGACTTCGTTGTGTACATGGTGCTGGGGTTTGAACTTGCATACTCAAGCATGCCAGGCAAGCACTGTAACTGCTGAACCACCGCTCCAGTCCCCACAAAGCAATTTTGATTCTGTTAAATATCATTCTGCTCTTAGGCCGGTATTTTACTGCTTTGTTTTGAAATTGGGTTTCTTTGAAGCCCTAGTTGACTCTTAGTCAGGGTTAAGCAGAACTTACCAATTGATGAAGGGAAGTTCAATTGCTCTCAAACATTCAAAATGAAAAATAGGTAGTGAAGACTTTAAAGTTGCAAAAATAGTACCAAAGAACTTTTCTATTTACTCTTCCTAGATTCACCAAGCAGTAACATTTTGCCACTTACTTTACCTTTTCTCTCTCTATACACACACACTTATTTCCCCAAACATTTGAGAGTAGTCTGCATCCCACGGGTCCCTTAAGAGTTGTGGGGGCTGGAGCAGTGGATCCGTGGTTACAGTGCTTGCCTGGCATGCGCAAGGACGCAGGTTGGAACCCCAGCACCTCGTCAACAAAGACGTGGTTCATTTCATTTTCAGAGCAATGAAAACCACATGAAAAACTAAATAAAATTCTCTCTTTCTCTCTCACTATCCCTTTCTCTTAAAACAACAACAACAACAACAAAAAAAACCAAAACAACAACAACAAAAAAGAGTTGAGTGTGTACTTCTTACGAACAAGGACACTGTTTCTCATAAGTATATTACAGTGATCACATTCAAGACAATTAAGCATTGGCCCATAACTCTGCATTGTCCACAGCAGAAATTCCAACCTCACCAATTATCCCTAAAAAGTAACTTTCCCCTCCAAGGACAGAACTAATCCAGGTTCATACATTACATTTTGTTTCCTGACACTGTTCAGTCTTTTTAAATCAGGAACAGTTCTTTGGACCTTGCCTTTCAGGGCACTGTCATTTACGGAAAAAGCTAGCAGAGTTACAGAATTTCCCTTAATTTGAGTTTATCTGAAGTTTCCTCATGATTTTTGGCTGGGATAATAAAAGAGATTTTGTATCTGTCTTCAGGTATCACATATAAAAAGGTACATGATTTTTGTTTGCCCCTTTTTGTTGATGTTTACTTTGGTTAAAGTAGAAAACCGAAAAAGTCACTGATCCTTGATTTGAAGGGACAAATACGTTAAGGTGAAATGTACAAAGTGTCAAAGATAAAAATACAATGCTACTTATTTCACAAAAGCAATTGTTTTAATTGATATATTTATATACAGTTTTTGTAGTGTTAAGTATACCAAAGTGTTGAAACTTGAAATAGATCAGCTGAATTTGGTTCTTCGCTATGAAATGCAGACTCATTTACTAATGACCGGGAATAAAAACAAATATCATGGAAGTCCTTTACTATTACTTATCTGGAATAAGTAGTACTTTGCAAAGATAGATAAAAAAACACACTGCCTTACTGAGACATGATTGCAATCCCAGCTACTCAGCAATCTGAAGCAGGAAGATTCCAAGTTCGAGGCCAGCCTGAATAATTTAGTAAGACCCTGTCTCAAAATAATCCCCAGTACTACTATAACAATAACAACAACACCCAAAACACACAAATGAACTGGCTTTAAGAAGCAACACAGAGGGGCTGGAGTGGTGGCTCAGTTGTTACTACTCTAGGACTTGGGTTTAAACCCCAGCACATTTCAGTGAAATGTTGCAGGAATGAAACCCAGATGAAAAACATAAATAAGATTGACTCATTCTCCCTCTCTCTGGGGAAAAAAAAAGCAACATAGTGAACAACTGGAAAAATCTGAATATATACCAAACATGAGTTATATTGATGTCAATTTTCCTGGGTTTCTTTTTCTTTATTTCTTTTGTGATGCTGGGAAAGAAACCTAGAATGACCTTATGTACACATGTCGGTAAGTGTTCTACTACTGAGCTACATACCCAGTCCAACTTTCTTCATTTTAATAATTGTGTTGTGGTTGCACTAGAAAATGTCTTTGATTCAAGGATATACATACTAACATATTGAGGAGTAATGAGTCTTATTTTTGCAAACTTGTGGCAAAATGTGAATAACTGGAGAATGTGAATAAACAGTACATGGAATTTTTTTTATTATTCTTAGATCTTTGGGGTACATTTTAAAAGTAAAATACTATTTTTTATTGATGCATTGTATTTTAACACAGTGAAGGGATTTGTTATACATTCATACATAAAATATTGTTAAAAAGAAAAAAAATGGAGTAATTTATCCCCAAACTGTAAGTAACTCCTATTCTTTTCTTTCTGCTTTTTCTTCCCCCCTACTCCCATCTTCTTAAAATCACTTAATTTTCTATTATCTTATTTTGAAGAAAAACAAAGAATTGAATAATAAAATAGTAGTTGATTTTATAACTCCAAAATTCAAGTTGTTTCACAACTCTGAAGCCTTCAAGAACTTGATGTGCATAAGCCATGAAAAAGCTCTCGTTAGTTCCCAAGGCTAATGTGTAGGCTATAATATGAAAAATAGTAAAAAGGTAAACCAGAATAGTAAGTTATTAAACATACACATAATTTCTATTTCAGTTTCTTCATGTTGGTCAGTTTCCAGTTTCTGGCACATATTATGTGGAGAGGTAACTGGCTTTTTATTTATTATATATATATATATATTTTTTTTTTTTTTTTAAGAGAGAAGGACAGTGAGAGACAGACACACAGAGAGAAAGAATCAATTTTTATTGAGTTTTTCACATGGCTTTCGTTGTTCTGACACTTAGTTGTGTATGTGGGTGCTGGGGTTTGAACTCGTGTACTTGTGCATGCTGGGCAAGCGTCGTAACCGCTGAGCCACTGCTCACTCCAGCCCGAGGTAACTGACTTTTGTAGTATTACTTTAAATTATTTCTTTGGAAAACACTACCTCATGGCAGCAAATGGTTCAGCCATGAGGACAAGTTCAACTATAATATTTGGTTAGAAATGCTCAAAGCCCAGCCTAGGTTCTTCCTCATCTCTCCAAACTATAGAAAAATCTCAAGGGAACACAGAATAGTGTTTCTCAATCCCTCTCCCATTCCTAAATTGGGATATCTTGATTCTAATTACTACTCCAGCCTCAGTAAAGAACAATTAACTCTTCATTAGGACTGATGTGATTCAGGAATAGCCATATATTATTTCTGGAACACAACAAAAGTGGTGTGGATAAGACTTAAAGAAAAAAAATAAGAATTAGAGAGCTCTGCCAAGCAGTATGTCCCTGTCTGGTTCCAAATTTGAAGCCAAGAGTTGAATCTTGTAAAATTATTATCACTTTATCTTCAGGCATTTGTAAACCATACAAACATTCATAAGACTGCTTAAGCTATCCAAGGAACTATTAACTATCAAAGGAATCTTGTTGCTGGATTATTAGGCTATAAGTAGAGAAACCTGTTGTGAAAAAGTAGTTTTGCTACATTGGAAACTGCAACCCAGAAAAGGCTGAGTAGCATGTATGTTGCTACAAACATGTAATGACAAAAGATGAACAGTTCTCCACTGAGCTCTGGTTCCCACAGAAGAGGCCCTATGTGCTGGACACTGGCCCAACTCAGCACCAGAACTCCAAAAAATTGTTGGGTGGGAACAGTGAGGGTGAAGTCAGAGACAGCAAGGAATGGATCTCTGAAGCCAACAATCCTACAGAAAGTGACCTCACACCACTGTTTTAGCCATGTGCATTCACCAATTATAATGTGCGTGGCTTTTTTTAAATAAACGTTATCTTTTTTTCTTTTAAAGAAAATTGCACTAAATGTTAAAATTTTGTCATAGCTATCCTTTCCAAATAACCTCTAGGAAACTATAATTCTACAACAGAAAAGGCTGAAGCTGGATGTATACCAAATTTCCTTTCATTTAGTTGGCAATGAATAAGAAATATCTATTGTTGAAGATCTCAGCAAGACTTGTTTCCCCTATTAGAAGGTAAACTTCTAAAAGGTGGCAATAGTGTCCGTCTGGATGTCTGTTACCTGGGTGCCTTTTGTAAGTGCCAACCACACAGTAGGTGTGAATAAATGGAACTGAAAACATCTTTATGTTCATATACTTAATAAAAACAATTTCATCTGCCAAGCATGGTGGCACATGCTTGTAATGCCAGCGACTTGGGACGCTGAGGCAAGAGGATTGCAAGTTCAAAGCCAGCCTCAACAACTTAGTGAGGCCCTGTCTCAAAGTAAAAAATAAAAAGTGCTGGGGATGTGGCTTGGTGGTTAAGTACCACTGGGTTCAATCCCCAGTACCAAAAAAAAAAAAAAAAAAAAGTTTCATTTGAAAAAGCAAGTGCTTTTTTTTTTTTGTTGTTGTTGGTGTGGTATTGGGAATTGGACCCATGGGTGTTCAGTATATTGAGCAACATCCCTAGCCCTTTTTATTTTGAGACAGAATATCACTAAATTACTGAGGCTGGCCTTGAATTTGCAATTCTCCTGCCTCTGCCTCCAGAGTCACTGGGATTACAGGTTAAGTATCACAATACTCAGCTGGCATTTTTGATTACTTCAAGAAATAGAAATAAGGGGCTGAAGTGGTGGCTCAGTGGTTATGGCACATGCCTGGCACGCATGAGGACATGGGTTTGTATCCCAGCACCACACACACGATGAAGTGTGGGAGCAACGAATAGCCACATGAAAAGCTAAATAAAACTGATTCTTTCTCTCATGCCCCCCCCTAAAAAAAGAAAGAAAGAAATAGGAATAAGCTGATTTTGTTTCCTGCTAGGTGTTTAAATAAATTTGTCACTTTAGAAGTCAGATAATAGTTTAGAAGCATAATACTCGTCAAGAAAAATGACCTACAGAACCACTGACCAGAGAGAGAAACAAAACAGCAAGCAAAGACTCTTATAACCTAACATTCTCTTATTCTTATCTGTGTTTTAAGTGATCTGAAATCTGACTAATTACCTGTGGTGCTACAAATGACAAGCACACAGGCGTGTGCTGTTGCTGTATTTAAAAGTTTATGGTTGTTTCCCCCTCAATTGTATCTCTATATACTTCTAATAAAAAATAAATAAAAATAAAAGTTTATGGTAAAGTTAACAAAAAAAGGGGGGGCAACTGCTTAAGTTTCTGCTTGATGAAGTGGGGACAATTGAGAATTGTACTGATTTTTCAGGGGAAGAGTAAAATTCATCCTTCAGACCCAGGCATATAGCTTACTTGCCAAGCACTATAAGTCCATAGTTATGTTTTCAAGAGAGTGAAGTACTTAATTCAAGAACAAAAGAAGAGTCTTAAGTACTTGCTTTATCTGGCATAAGCGACTGAGTTCCATTGACATGTCCATTTTCACAGAGTCCTCACTTTCTGGCATACTTTAAAGGTGAGATGAAACTGAGACCATCAAATTCTTGGGTATTCTAAAAGGTTCTAACATCTGTCTGTGTAATGAAGGTTCATTATAATTACCTTGATTCCTGCACTATCCTCTTTGACTTTACAGTCTATTTATATGCTTCTGGATAGATAATTGTTAAAAAATATAAGGATGCTCTGACAATTTTCACACTTTCTGACATATTATTTAAAGGCTTAGTAGTACTTCATATAGATTCTTTAATTTTAACAGGCTCTTTGGCAGTTAGGTAAATTTAAGTGTTCTCATTACAGCTATCAAACTGACCTTATGCAAGCTAAGGAACATAGTTTCTAGGAATTGGTATTTTCTGCAAAGTGATACAATAAAGATTGCTCCAAATTTTTTTCTTTAAAAAAATAAAACAGTTTAAAGCAAACTTAAAAGGCACATATTTGTGCTCTTCAGTAAGTTGCAGGTTACCTCATTAACGTTGATCTTTGATTTTGCAGAAGATTCTAAAAAGGCACAGTTACACCACTGTCTTGCTAAATTCTGGCCCTGTTCTTTGCCAACTACTCGCTCGTCTTCCAGGTCACATTTATTGCCAACCAAAATCATTGGAACCTGTGGGAAGAAAAGAAAAGAAAAGAAAAGAAAAGAAAGAAAGAAAGAAAGAAAGAAAGGAAGAAAAGCAAAATGAGCAACAACATTCTCACTAGCCTCTTTTTATAAATAAGCGATTACCTGCCACCAAATGAAATGCAGTAGAAATGTAAGCTTCACCAATTGCTTAAAAAAAGATTCTCTTTCTCTCTGTGTGTGTGTGTGTGTGTGTGTGTGTGTGTGTGTATGTGTGTGTTAGGGTAGGAGGCAGAGAATAGAAGGAGAGAGAAAAAAGCAAAAAATATGGAAGAGATACTTCTAGACTCATGTGTCAAATTACTTTAGGAATATAATCTCAGCAGGCCTGGAGAGGTGGCTCAGCAGGAGAATGCTTGCCTGGCATGTGTGAGGACCTGGGTTTGAACCCCAGCATCATGTACACAACTGTCAGAAAAATAAAAGCCAGATGAAAAAATAAATAAAATTGACTTTGTCTTTCTTCCTCTCTCTTTAAAAAAAATATAATCCCCAAATCTCATGTGGACTACTACAAATAGGTGAATTCCAGGTATAAAAATGGGAAGGAAAAAGAACCTTCTTTAATAGAGAAAAATGTTTGGTTAAGGTCCTGAGCAGATGTATACACTCTCATTAATAACTGAAGAAAATACACAGGAGAAAGAAAGGTACGACTGAAAATTTATACCCTAATTTATAAACTGAAAAATTCTCTTTAGCTCAAAACCTCAGTAAAAAAGTAAAACATACATTTTATTTTTGAACAAGAAAAAAGTCACACACCACCAAAAAATGCTATTCATCAAATAAGACTTTTGAAACAAAACTAAAACATTTTAAAATCCAGTTAGTGAAAATCTTTAACATAATTCTAAGGGAAAAGCTACACGTAAGTAAAAATTATAAGAACAGAATTTTACAAATAGGAACATGCCATTTTGTTTCTTATGTTCTTGGAACATCATTTCTGACATAACAAAGTTCAACTTGATACCCACTTCTATGAAGTACTTTTGACAACTTTCTCCACTATACTTTTTATCCACATAGCACAAGTACTTTATCATATGTCCTCATTTTCTAAACATCTTGGCATATAATTTGTAGATTAGTTTTGAAAGTTAAAATTAATTTTGGTCACAAAGGCTTTTTATTGGCATATGGTAGATTCCTTCTAAATCACCTAGTGATGAGAAGCCAGACACTTTATTTCGCCATAGAGAGATGGTAGCATGTCTTACACAGAGAAAAATACTTACATCTTCTGTATCCTTAACCCGTAAAATCTGTTCCCTCAAGTCCTGTAAGTCATTAAACGTGGACTGAGCTGTAATAGAATATACTAGTGCAAACCCTTGACCATTCTTCATATACAAATCCCTCATCGCTGTAAACTGCTCCTATAATACAAAAAAAAAACCAAATTATAAAGATATGAATTACTGAATGTATATTGGAATAATTTTAAATAGAACAATCACAAGTGAGGTTGTATACTTTTAATTACATGCTATTGTGATAGAAAACAATAGACATAATACATAGTTCTAGCAATTCTGAGGTAAATACTTTTGTTCCCTAGTTAGGGACTAGAAACAAGGACAACGAATTATGGAATTAGGATTTCTTTTTCATTTTTTGAGATGAGTTCTAGACATGTTGTCCACGCTGGCCTTGAACTTGTGATTGATCCACTTTGCCTCCCAAGTAGAAGGAATTCTAAACTACATCCATCTGCTTTTGTGCGATTTAGGGGGGAAAATCCTTTTGTGTATACAAATTCTTTGTAGTTTACTGTTTGGGAAATTTATAACTACTGCCCGAGCAGAAAAAAAATCAGACAAAAATCCACTACTGAATTTAGTCATCCAGCACAGTCTCTAGTGGCAAATTTTATCATCTTGACAATCATTAGACTTTCTTTTCCTTTTTTTTTTGGTGGTTCTACTATTTTTATTTTTATAAGAGTTGGTCACATATTTTTATTAACCCCCCATTTCAAATATTTAGAAAAGATATGGGAATAATCATGACTATCATCTTCACTTACATTTATTAATTGGTAACATTTAGTCATTCAGCTATAGTGACATCAAATTAAAATTACTTTTGTTTCAATTTTAAACCCACTTCGTTTTGGTGACAATCATTGCTATATGTTAACTATGGATGTCAATATAAACCATAATCTTACAAAATTATGGCACATATAGCAGAATATTAAAAGTGCTTATATGCTGGGTCCTCTTTTTAAAGCAAGAGAGGGACAGTGAGAGACAGAGAACGAGAGAATCAGTTTTTATTCATTTTTCCATCTGGCCTTCGTTTTGCCAACATTTAGTTGTATACATGGTGCTGGGGTTCGAACTTGGGTCCTTTGCATGCCAGGCAAGTGCTTTAATCACCAAGCCACCACTCCAGTCCTGTTGGGTCTTTATTAGTATACATTTTAGATCTTCCCATCTTTGGATGCTAGGTTACAAGGTTTGTCTTCCTTGGCTTGCAGGTTCCCCATCATCATTACCTCTATTTTGTCTACTACATCTGAAATAGTTCTAGTTACTCTACCCTGGCTACTACTACACTCAATTTCTATTTTAAGCAGGCATTTTTTTTATGCCATAGGACTATGACTGAGCTTTCTACATTGCTACCAGTGCATCTTCTGGGAAAGATGTAAAAACTAAGGTTTTCCTGGATTTTTCACTCATAAACTTTGTTAGAAACTGTAGCACTACTACTACTACTACTACCATATTCTCTTGAGATCATGGTCTCTGTTACTTTATTAATCAGAATACTAAACACATATAGGCAACCTGAGTTTCAGTCCTTACAGAACTGTTATGGTTGGTATTACCTCCTACCTTCCTTTATAAGAACATTCTAATAAGGTTCACCTATTCAACAATTATCCAGAGAGCCTTCTACATGTCAGACATTGTTGCAGCACTCAGGGTATGTTGGCAAATATGAGAAGCAAAAAATCTCTGAAGGAGTCTTGGACATAAACAAAAATAAAGTATCAAAGTACACCAGATGGGTAATACATGTTACAGAGAAAAATAAAGCAGGGTGGGGGGGGGATAGAGAATTTCTCTGGAGAGTAGGAATGCAATGTTATGTATCAAAGCGAAGGGGTAACAGGAAAGAGGATACAAAGGTGAATATGTGAAGGTAGACATGTGAAGAAAGATTGTCACAAGCAAAGGGAATAGCAAATGCATAGGGTCTGAGGGAAAACATGCAGAGTGTTTGAAAGCTGTAAAAGACTGGATTCATTCAACTAGTGGGTATGGGAGGTAGGGACAGGGAGGGAAATACCTATGTTAACTAAAAATTCTGATTTAAAAATAACTTTTTCTTTTTAAAGCACTGATAATACTCCTTACCTCAATATAAGGAAAGGAAACCCAAAGCACATTCTGCAGGTGAGCTCAATGTACAATTTAATCATGATATATGGTCATTAAGTACATTACAAATTATTTTATATATCTAAGAAAATGTAAGCCCTACATTTAGAGAGTTAAAAAAAATGAGAATGATTACTTTGTATTCAGATGACAAAACCTGCTCTCAAATTAAAATATGTTGGAGGAAAAAAAGTCCTTACTGTCCCTGCTGTGTCCAGGATTTCCAGCATACATTGTTGGCAATCTACTTCAACTTGCTGTGGAGGTGAAAAGAAGAATAATTTAAAAAGTAACATCAAAAATCCATCCTGTTTTTCTTCCACCTCTTCACCCAAAGTACCTACTAACAACTAAAATCATTTCTCCTGCAGTACACTATACTGTCTAGGACTGAATTTGGTACCATAATAAAGAACAGGGGTCTTCAAGCACATTCTATTAGCATTACAGAAGCCAAAATGGTTAATGTTAAATGTAGATATTTTCTGATCATCATATTGATGCTTGTTTGTTCTTATTAGAAGGCAAATGGCATATTTTGGAATTTAAGAAAAACTGCAAACAAATATAATTTCAACAGAATAAAACACATACTACACACACACACACACACACATTCAGAGAAAATAAAATACAAAGTATTTAATGGCTCAAAATGCATTGGGATAAAGAAAAATTTGCCAACTTACTACAGTCAAGTTATTAAAATTTTACTAAGGTAGTCACAAAATCTAAGATATAAGGGCAACAGAAATGTTAAAATAAATAGCATTGAGTTTAAGACTTGAAGGAAAGGATTCTTCTTTAGAAATATGCTGTGTAAAGGTAAAATTTTATACTCTGAATTCCATTTTCCACTGTCTTATAGAAGAGGAGGAAGTTGGCTTAAAGAAAGTATCAATCAACTATCAACTGAGGAGCTTTTTTTTTTTTTTTTTTTTTTTTTAAAGAAAGAGGGACAGTGAGAGAGACAAAGAAAGAGAGGAACAACTTTATTTAGTTTTTTCACATGGCCTTAGTTGCTCCAACACCCAGTTGTATACGTGGTGCTGGGGTTTGAACCCAGGTCCTCCTGCTTGCCAGGAAAGCGCCAAAACCTCTGAGCCACTGCTCCAGCCCCTGGGGAGCTTTTTTATAAGTAGATAAAAACTGCATATAAAGAGTAGGCATATTTTCAACTACTTTTTAAAGTTAATAAAGATTAAGATTACTTTTATACTTGAAGATATCCAGTGAGTGAAAGTTTAGCTCCCCACTAGGAAAATGTACACACTAAAGAACAAATTACTAATTAGTAGCAGAATACAGAGGTCTCTATACCTAAGCAGTATGCTGTAAGAAATATTTGTCTAGGTGAAACTTAAAAATAGACACAGCACATTTCTATGATTTCTCAAACTCATTAAAAAAAAGCAATTTCATGAATCAATTTTTTAAATCATAATGAAATATTCATAAACATGCATACAGTTTCATAGTTTACCTTTCTGTAGGAATCCTCTATCGTTGGGTCATACTTTTCAACAAAAATTCCCTGAACAAACTGAACTGTCTGAGGGAAGGGAAACAGAAACATTAAGGGCTTGAAAGAAAAATCAAACCTTCCTGATTATTACTTAACTTCACAAATTGTAAATATTAAATGAAATTACCTTAAAATTCTGGGTAAATACACAAATGCAAAGTCTCATTAAGTCCACATTAAGGATGCATATATCACTAAGAGTACACTTATAAAAAGAGGTAGTCAAGTTAAAAATTCAAATACAGCTACAGCTATACACTGCTAAACAATTAACTACATTGTTTCAAATTAGATATAAATAACACATTCTAATTAATTAAAATTATTTTAAATATTTAACCTACTACCTCTTTAGGTAACTATAATAACTTTCATCCCATGCTCCCAAAGGAGGGAGGAAGAAAGTGGGAGAGGGAGAAGTGGGAGGAGGGAATATGGTAATAAATTTTTAAGTCCTTCACATGGGGCAAGAGAGAAGGAATTTAAATATATTGAATGCCTATTATGTTCCAGGCTAGTCACTTAAAATTTACAATATTTAAGCTTTACACTTATCACCCAAAGTTATATTTACTATATGCCAGCTAACATTCAAACATACCATTTTCCTGACTCCAAAATCCTACTCTGTCCATTGAAAAATACTGTGCAAACTCATCTTATTCAAATACTATTTACAGTAGTCCTCCCTTATCTATAGTTTTCAATTATGACAATTACCTGCAGTCAATCATGACCCAAAAATATTAAACGGAAAATTACAGAAATAAATTTGTAAGTTTTAAATGTCATGCCATTCTGAATTGTGTGATGAAGTCTCATGCTAGCCTGCTCTGTTTTATACAGGATCTGAATCGTCCCTTCCCAGGGTATCAATGCTATATATGCTACCTACCTATTAATTAGTTACTTTGTAGACATGTCAGTTATCAGATCAACTGCTTAGGTATCATAGTACTTGTGTTCAAGTGACCCTTACTTTATTTAATAAAAGCCTTAAGCATAAGAGTAGTGATGCCTGCCATCAGGATGTACCAAAGAGAAGCTGTAAAGTTTCATTTAAGTAAAAAAGTGAAGTTTCTTTACCTAATGAAAGAAAAAACAATTGCATGCTTTATGGCAAGTTATTGCTCTTAATCTCTTACTGTGCCTAATTTAAAACAAACATTACCAAAGGTATGCAGATATAGGGAAATATATAATACATATTAGGTTTGGTACAATCTGTGGTTTCAGATATCCACAGAAAGGCTTGAAACATCTCCTGCAGAAAAGGAGTGGGAGACTACGGTACTTTTAGCTCTAAGATTTCTGTAAGGACATGCTAGAAACAACACATTTTATCTTTCAGTAAATGAAGACAAGAATAAAAAGTGGCTATAAAATATCTTCTAGACAGCTTTGAAACAGGGTCTTGTATATCACTGCCTAAAAGCAAAGGTAGGTGGACTGAGGTCACCTAAACTTAAGTTATTCAAAGGAATATTTCTTACATTTTTTGAGCTTCAGTTAAACAGAGTAATTGAAATATTGAAAACGAACTTTTATTTCCCCTCTAAGTTCCTATTATTCAAAGGGAATTCAGGATATAATCACTAAAAACTATTACTTAACTACTGAGCCATATCCCCAGCTCTTTTTCTATTTTATTTTGAGACAAGATCTCCTTAAGTTGCTTAGGGCCCCACTAAATTGCTGAGACTGGCTTTGAATTTGCAATCCTCCTGCCTTAGCCTCCTGAGTCACTAAGCTTATAGGCATGTGTCACCATATTAGGTTTACCTCATCTTTTTAGCATGACATAATTTAAATAATATGGTCCAGGGAAGAGAGTCCCTGAGATCATACTATTTTGCTAATGATACTAAGAGGAACTCTCCATCTCTTATTTAGTTTGTGGAGGAAGGCATGAAAACCCAAACCTCTTCTATAAAGTCAGACATTAAGGAGACTTGCAAAAATGAAAAACAATCACTTCTTTCTAAAAGTAAACTTTCGGGGCTGGAGCAATGGCTTGGCGCTTGCCCCGCATGGGCGAGTACATGGCTTCAAACCCCAGCACCCACCAACACAACTAAGTGTCAGTGCAACGAAAGTCATGTGAAAAACTCAATAAAAATTGATTCTCTCTTTCTCTCCCCCCCACCCCTCACAGTCCTCCTCTCTTTAAAAAAAAAAGTAAACTTTCATTACTCCTCTAATAATGAATAGACTTTCATACTAGATCTCCTCCTCCTATATCATCATTTTCCTCTCTGCTGAATTACTCTATCCAACATATAAATATGCAAATAAGCTCTACTACACCTCAAATCCTCAAACAAAAACAAAAGCCTCTCTTAATTTCATGATCCCTCCAACTTCTGAACCTTTTCTTCCCTTTAACAGCCAGACTTTTTCAACTCTCTACACAGTAGTTTCATTTCCTAGCTCTCATTCTTTTGGTGGGGGTGGTGGAGGAGATGCTAGGGCTCCAACCCAGGGACTCCCATATATGCTAGGCAAGTGCTCCACCTCTGAGATATATTCCCAGCCTCCTCTTATTTACTTTTTTTCTTTTAAGAGAATGAGAGAGAGAGAGAGAGAGAGAGACGGAATGAATGAATGAATTTTATTTAGTTTTTCATGTGGCTTTTGTTGCTCTGACTCTTCACTGTATATGTGGTGCTGGCATTCAAACCCGTGTATTCGCACACACCAGGCAAGTGCTGCAAGCGCTGCAACCACTGAGCCTCTGCTCTAGCACCTCATTTACTCTCTCTCTCTCACTCTTTTTCTTTTTAATTTCATTTACTTTTTAACCCACACCAGTATGGTTATGGCACCATCACCTGACCAAAGCTGCTGCTTTTATCATGTCCAACTACCTCCATGTTTCCAGATCATTTCTTTCCTTTTTTTTTTTTGCCTGACTTCTGAGAAGTCAAGGAGATATATATGCTCTTTTACAATGATGTACGGAACAAAATATATTCTATGCCAGATCCTACAACTGTATTATTCTCCAGAGGCTGAGAAGTACACCGAACTCAGTTCTTGGCTCTTCTCTTTCTAGTCTCTCCCTAGACAACCTCATCCACTCCTACGGATTTAAAAAAGTCATCTTAGCTTACCTACCACCTTTGTTCCCAGCTACCCAATTCAATTCCTAAGAAGTAAGTGATGTTATCCATAGTTCACGTAATCTTGCAAAGACAGCCTATATGTCTTATAGGTATTTCTCCTCAACCCTTACCTGTTTTTTTCTTTTAAAATAAAACATAAATGGTAGTCTATGCTGTTTGGTACTTTTTCTTCTCTAAATGATACATTTTGAATATCATTACATATCTGTATATGCAGCGCTGTTACATTCTTTTAATGGGTGGATGACATAATATTCTGACTATGTACTAAAATTTACTTAACTATCCCTTACAGGTAGGCATTTAGGTTTCCAAACTCTTGTCATTATAAAGAATGTTGTAATGGTTACCTTTGACCACATCATTTTGTACATGTGAAGTTGTGTGTGGGATAAATTTCCAGAAAGGGAATTTCTGAATTGAAAGTTACATGCATTTGAAAAGACAGATACTCTCAAATATTCCCGCAAAGGTACTAATTTATACTAACAGTAATGTTATTTTCAATAAGTTAAATGCCACTGATATATTGATGGTACCCCCAAAGTCATACCACAGGCTTCTCTTTTTAAGCTCTTTAAGATTCATTTGTTTATTTGAAGATCTCACAAACATAAAATGTGACATGACTATTCCTTCTTTCCTAGTTCTTGTATCAATCCAGCACAAAATTATGTCAGTGAAGTAGATGATTTATCCACAAACCATCTATGTATTTTTTCTTCACTATGCATCTATGCCATGGCTTTTAATTAAGCTTTGTAAGCAATAACCTAGTATACTTAATTACCTTCCAATTTTCTCCCATATCCATTCTCTCTCTCTTCTAAATTATACAGAGCAATCAAGTACACTCGTTAAAACATATATCCAATTCAACTAACTGCCTCCTCCCCGACCCCTGGCAAAACTCTACCTTTTAATGTCTTATTAGTATCAGAAATAAGCTTCAAGTTCTTACACGGTCTTCAAATCATGATCTGTTCCTTGGATACATATTATCTCATTTCCTTCCACTTTTCTCTCTGTTCACTCCTGCTCCAACTGTTCTGACCTTTCTTTCAGTGCTTCGAATATTAACGTAGATACAGTTGTCAGAGGCTCTCCTTGAACACTGTATTTTCTTTCAGAATATCTCTCCCATACTATAATCAAGCAATTCTTATATTAAACTCTACATCTTTGGTTACTGAATAATTCCTTGCCCCTTGTGAGATAGATGCTAGGTATGTAAAAAATAATGCCACCTGTTTTCCTTAGTGACTACAAGAACAAAACAAATGCCAAAGTTCTGCTGGTATTAAACTAATCGGTTATAGTTTGGTGGCTAACTTACCAGAGCAGACTTCCCCACGCCTCCTGAACCAAGGACCACTAGCTTGTACTCACGCATGATGTGGTCTGTTCAAATACTGACAATCTAAAAAACAAAAAATAAAAATAAAAAATTAACAAACATGCTAAGAACAGCTTAACAATATATCACATTACATCAAATACAGGTTTTGTTTTGTTATTTCTTCCCTTGACACCATTCAAGAGACACCAGAGATACACAGCAAAAATTACACAGATTTTTTATTTAGATTTTTAACTAGGTTTGTAGGACTATAGCTAGACATTTTAATTCATGAAGATCATCTTTGATTAGGCATCAGTTATAAGTTACTTCTGTTCATGTTACTTCTAAGAGTATTTGACCAGCAAACAAAGGGATTAAAACCAATAGCTGAGGCCAGGTATAGAGGTGCACTTGTAATCACAGGTACTTGGGAGGCTGAGGCAGGAGGATTTTAATTTCAACGCCAACCTGGTAACTTAGCAAGATACTGTCTCAGCAGGAGATGTAGAGTGGTAGGGTGGTTGCCTAGCATTTGTAAGGCCCTGGGTTAAATCTCCAGCACCAGAACAAAACAATACTCAATAGTTGCATTATAACTATAATCATGAATCCAATTCTTTGTGAAGTCATAATTTAAACAATCTATGTACTTTCTTGAAACATTCACTTAGGAGCTTTACTGTAAGGCACATGCTATTTGCCTAAAATATTATATAGCAATTTTATACTATTTTGTTCATTATTGTGTTATAGATAAACCATGTAAAAACACCATCTTGAAAACCATTAGGATAGGAATAGGAGATCAGATGAAGCTGTTACACTGTAACAGTAAGTATTACTAATATACTCCATTAAGGCTCAAATTGCTACAGAAAACAAAAGTAACATAAACTCTGGTTATAATTAAAAGGTAACAGGACAATTAGTAATTTTCAATGGCCACGATGAAGAATAAGGATCAGACTTTTCATTTCATAAACAGAGAGAACACTGGGCATAATAATAAAATTCCTGAAAAGCTGTCAAAGAGAGAAATAAAAACTCTTATAGGTGGCTGGACGTAAAAAATTTAGGGAAAAACAAAGTTTAGTTAGGAACAAAGTTAAGATAATATGTATCCTTGAATAAAAGTCAAAAGTATACAACTACTGTCAATCTTTGACATATATAAGAAAAAGAAAGGAGAAACTGTAATAATTTAATCATACACCAAATGAAACTCACTCTAGAGAGGATAGACTCAGACCTCTTGATGAATCTGTAGAATCCCCTGCTCCAAAGAGTAGGATGTATAGTGCTATTCTAGGCTGAGTGTTCAGTAGCTAACTACATTGGACAGGCAGCGGAATACAAACCTGTCAGGAACCTACTTCCTGGAGTGTTTAGACAAAGTTCATGGACAGTGGGCCTTGAATCAGGCATACCAACTCTTATACTTCTGCTCATTCACGAGGAAAGTATAAAACAATTGCAGAAGGTCTCTCTTCAAACTTGAGAATGTCTGAAAAACTGAAGCCTTCTGATAAGGTGATACATCAGCTTGATTTAATCATTCCACAATATATCCTTATATCAAAACACCACAGTGTACCCCATAAATCTAATTATTTCTTGACTCAAAAAATAAAGAAATTGATGAGTTGCAGGTGTGGCACAGTGGCAGAGTGCATGTTAGTATGTACTAGGCTGTGTTCAACTCCAGCAACATTAAAAAAAGAAAACAGAAGTTGAAAAACAAAATATGTAGTTGAAAAGGTATGCAAGATCAAAGAAAATGGAATATCTTTAAGATGCTTAAAGAAAAATAGTTAATATAGGGAGCTAAATACAATGACTATAT
Source organism: Aplodontia rufa (assembly GCA_004027875.1). NCBI lineage: Eukaryota > Metazoa > Chordata > Mammalia > Rodentia > Aplodontiidae > Aplodontia > Aplodontia rufa. The sequence continues at coordinate 44,842 of PVKS010010790.1, forward strand.
CCTTTAGATATGAAAGTGAAATAAAGATTTTTAGACCCCTAAAAATGGGGTGGGGGAATAAATTCATCAGCACAAACTTACATAGTGAATAAATCTAAATGATTTAATAACCATTTAAACTATATGCCAATAATTGGAAAAGTCTATTGAAAATGGTTGAATTTCTGGACACATATAACCTACCAAAATTAAACCAAAAGGATATTTTAAAAAACTAAAAAACCCAATGCTAGTAATGAGATTCAATCAGTAATAAACATTCTCCAAAGAAAAGTGCAGGACCACATGTCTTCACTGCTGAATTTTAACAAGATTTAAAGAAGAATGAATACCAGTGCTCCTCAAACTCCTCTATAAAACTGGAAGGAAAAAAATCTTTCCAAACTTACTACAAAGTCAGCATTACTTGGCTACCAAAACCTATCTCTAAGAAACAACAAAATAAGAAAACTATACTAATATCCTAATGAACAGAGATGCAAACATCCAGCAAAATATTTGCAAATTCAACAGCACCTTAAAAAGATCTCACACAATGATCAAGTCATTTTCATTCCAGGGATGCAAGGATGGTTCAACATACACAAATCAATAAATGTAATATAGCACATAAATAGAATCAAGGATAAAAATTACACGATCATCTCAATGTCCATGGAAAAACTGATAAAATTCAATATCCTTGGGGCTGGAGCCTTGACTCAGTGATTGGAGCACTTGCCTGGCATGCATGAGGACCTGGGTTTAAACCCCCGCAACACACACACACACACACAACTAAGTGCTGAAGAAACAAAAGCCAGACGAAAAAGTAAATAAAATTGATTCTCTCTTTCTCTTAAAAAAAATTCAACATCCTTTGTGATAAAAGCCCTGAGTAACTTAGGCAGAGAAGGTTCATAGCTCAACATAATAAACGCTATATACGGCAAACCCATAGCCAATATCAAAATGAAATCATTTCCCCTAAGATCAGGAATAAGACCAAGGTGTCTACGTTTACCACTCATATTTAATAGAGTACTAGAAATTTTAGCCAGACTAATCAATTTTCTCTTGATTAGTCAAGAGAAAGAAACAAAAGGCATACAAATAAGAAAAGAGGAAGTCAAATTAACCCTGTTTGCAGATAATATACAGTACACAGAAAATCCTAACGACTCCACCAAAAGACTATCAGAACTGATCAATTCAGTAAACCAGCAGGATACAAAATCAATATAAAAAATCAACAGCACTTCTATACACAAATAATGAACTTGCCAACAAAAATAATCAGGAAAGTAATTCTACTCACAGTAGCCACAAAACCAATCAGTCAAACAACCAACAACCAACTAACCACCACCACCAAGAACAACAGAACAGGAATAAGCCTAAGGATGTGAAAGACCTCTACAATGAAAATTATAACACACTGAAGAAAGAAATTGAAGAAGATGCTAAAGGATGGAAAACCATCCCATGTTCATGGACTGGAAGAATTAATATGTTAAAATGGACATACTACCCAAAGCAATCTACAGATTCAATGCAATCCCTATTAAAATACCAATAATGGGGCTGGAGCGGTTGGCTCAGTGGTAGAGCACTTGCCTGGCATGTGAGAGGACCTGGGTTCAAACCCCAGCACCACATGCACAACCAAGTGTCAGAAAAACAAAAACCAGATAAAAATAAATAAATAAAATTGATTCTCTCTTTTAAAAAGTATCAATAGTATTCTTAGCAGAACTAGAAAAAAAATTCTAAACTTTGTTTGGAAGTACAAATAGCCAAAGCAATTCTGAGCAAAAAGAGCAATGATGAAGGTATCATAATATCTGATTTCAAGACATATCACAGACCCATAGTAACAAAAACATGGAATTGGCATAAGGACAGGTAGACCAATGGAAGAGAATAGAGGACCCAGAAATAAATACTGCATTGTCAACTAACTGATTCTTGACAAAGATGTCAAAATCAAACTGGAAAAAAGACAGACTCCTCAACAAATGATGCTGAGAAATTGGATATCCGCATATAGAATTTTACAACTAGACAATTTCTCACCTTGTACAAAACATCAACTCAAAATAGATCAAAGACCTAAATGCTTAAGAACTGAAACTGAAATTACAATAGAAAAACAAGGGAAACACTTCAAGGTATTGGTATAGGCAATGATTTCCTTATTGGATAGGACTACGAAAGCACAGTAAGCAAAATCAAGAATTGACAAATGGGATTACTGCATATTAAAATGTTTCTGTATAGCAAAGAGAACAATAAACTGAATAAAGAGACAATTTACAGAATGAGAGACTATCCTTTGCTAGTAATTCATCTGACAGAGGATTAATATCTAGACTGGAGAACTCAAAAACCTTAACAACAAAAACAATAATAAAAAACAAGTAATCCAATAAAAAACATGATCTGAGCAGTCATTACTCAAAAAAAAAAAAAAAGAAATGTCAATAAATGTATGAAAAAATGTTCAATATCTTTACAACAATGAAGTGCACCTCACCCCGGTTAGAATGACTAATATCAAACAAACCAAACAAACCCCACTGCAAGCAACAACAACAACAACAACAAAAAACCAACAAATGCTGGAGAGGTTGTAGACAAAAAGGAACAATTATATACTGTTGGTATGAATGCAAATTAGTTCAGCCACTATGGAAAGCAACATGGAGTTGAAAAACTAAAATGCAACTGTCACACGATCCAGTTATACCACCTCTGGGGTATATATCTGAAAGAAGTGATCTTACAAAAGAGCCGCACATCCATGCTTATCGCAGCACTAATCACAATAACCAAGATATGGAATCAGTCTAGCTGCCTTTCAACAGATGAACGGATAAAGAAAAGGTGGTACAGCTACACAATGGAGTATTATTCAACCAAAAAGAAGAATGAAATTCTAACACTTGCATGAAAATGGTTGGAACTGGAAAACATCTGGCTGAGTGAAATAAGCCAGATACAGAATGACAACTATTAGTTTTGTCACATATGTGGAAACTGGAGGGGAAAAAATAAAAATAAAAAAGCTGACCTGAATGTAAAAGGGAAACTATCAGGGACTGAACTATTAGGGACTGGGAAAGGAGGGGAGAAGAGAAAAGGGGGAGGGTAGAAGAAGGGTAGAAGGACGTTATCAGTGTACAATATATACATATTTAGAAACATAAAGGTGAATTCCATTAATTTGTACAATTAATATGTTAATAACTACAATGTAAAAAAGCAAAACCAATAATATACCTCATAGTTAACAACATATGTAGAAGTAAAATGTCTTATAGTAATAGTATAATAAAGAAAAATGGAAGTACACTGTTAGTTTTTAGATTACATCTGAAGTAATATGTACTTGAAAATATATATACACCAACCAAAGCCGCATGCCACTGCATCCCCTTGTCCAGTGTCTGCGTCCCACAGCCACCATGCCCAAGAGAAAGGCTGAGGGGATGCTAAAGGAAATAAAGCCAAGGTGAAGGACGAACCACTGAGAAGATCCACAAGGTTGTCTGTTAAATTTGCTCCTTCAAAGCCAGAGCCCCAGACTAAAAGGGCCCCCGCAAATAAGGGAGAGAAAGTACCCAAAGTGAAAGGGAAAAGCTGATGCTGGCAAGGATGGGAAAAACCCTGCAGAAAATGGAGATGCCAAGTGAAGAGTATGTGTTTTTGATAACTGTGTACTTCTGTGACAGTACAGTTTGAAATACTTTTTTTTTAAATCAAGTTTTATAAAAATGAAGAATTTTATTTTACTTTTTTTTTTAAGCTGTGTTAGCACACAGAACACTTCATTGTTTTGGAAGAAAGCAGCGTACATCACTAGTAGAATGTCTCCAAAGCTGGGCTGCTGTGTGTGGAGAGGGGTAAACATCATTCTCTGCTAGTTTTGAGAGATTTCCTCTTGGCTCCCAGGAGGAGGGATTCCCTGATGTTGGCACACATAACCACTTTGGCACAAATGCCTTGTAGTATGGAAGAATTCATATTCATCTTTGTCCTCCTCTCCCTCTCTGCCATCAGCACAGACTTAACTCCCCTAAACTCAGAGACCTGTTGGGATCTGACTCCTAACAATTGGTTTTACCAGTATGTCTGGCATTCTGGCCTTGCCAGTGACATCATTGAGATAGCTGCCTTAAAAGAACAGCAGTTCCTTTTCTAGATTGTGGAGATTCAGATTAATAATTCTGCCATTTTCATTTTATTTCCTGAAAGTCAGAGTTGGCTCGTGAAAAGTTAACATGCTAAATGTGAAGTGTCAACTCTCCCTCTAAACTGTCCCTATTCAGAGTATCAAATGAAGACTTCATTTGGATTTTATAGTGGCTTTCTTCCATCAAAGAATGGAGTTTGAAAGCTGTTGTATAGATACTACCTGAAATACCATGATTGGTTATGAAAAGCATCTTTAAGAAAGCTGGATACAGGGCTGAAGTGGTGGCTCAGCGGTTACGGCACTTGCTGGGCATGCGCAAGTTCGCAAGTTCAAACCCCAGCGCTATGAAAAACTAAATAAAACTGATTCTCTCTTTCTCTCTCACTGTCCCTCTCTCTTTTAAAAAGAAAGAAAGAAAGAAAAGAAAAGAAAAGAAAATAGAAAAAGAAAGAGAAAAAAGCTGGATACAGTTTGGTTTGGAGAAAACAAAGAATATAGGAAAAGTTAACAGTAACATTTATTGGTAACAAACTCATGGCTGTTGCTATATTACTCTTGGAGTTTGTTGTCTGCATTAGATATAAAAGGAAATGTTAAATTTTATTCTGAGGTTAAGGAAAAAACTTTATTTTTTTTTCATACAAAGTGTTGGAGATGCTAGATTAAGAACCCCTACTTATTCTAGGCAATTATTAGCATTTTAGATTTATTTCTCTAGTCTGGCTATTCTCAGACAGGTTTCAGGTCTTCTTTATACTCTTATATTCTTAAAGTACACAGGGCCTTGGGAATGCATATTGGATATTTTTCAAGCGCTTTTACTCTATATGTCTATTCTTAACACTTCCCCTCAGTATCATACTAAGCCAGGCACAATAGGTTCTAACCTATGCAAAAGAAAGAAGTAAAACTGTTCTTTATTCATAGATGAAATTATGTTGTATATTGAAAATTCTAAGGAATATACCAAAAAATTGCCAGATTATTAAGTGAATTTAGCAAAGTTGCTGGATAAAACGTTGAAACAAACAAAAAAGCAATGGAACATCTAATGAATTTTAAGAATAATACCATTTAAAAAAGCATCCAATAAGAAATCAACTACTTACAGACGAGTTTAACAAACTATGGGCAAGACTTATATATATTCAAACTATAAAACAAGGCTGAAAGAAATTAAAGACCAACAGACAGATATGCCATATTATGTTTAAAAACATGCCCACATTGTTAAGATGTCAATTCTCTTCATGTTTATCTACAAATTTCATGCAATCCCCAAAAGCAGGTTTCTTTTTTTGTAGAAACATACCAGGTGATGATTGGGGTTTATATTTGGATTGTCTCCCAAAAGCTCATATGTCAAAAGCCAACCCCCAAAGCAACAATGTTCAGAGATGAGGCTCTCAGGAAGTGAATGGATTGTGAGGACTATGACCTCATTCATAAAAAGGATTCATAATTTGACAGGAGTACTAGAAGGTGGTGAAAACCATAAGTGGGACCTCATAGAAGGGAGTGAGGTTCCTAGGCACATCCCCTTGGTTTTCCTCTGCCATGCCCTTTCACCATGATGTTCTGTCTCATTTCAGGCTCAAAGCAATGGGAACAGCTGACCACAGACTGAAACCTCTGAAACCACAAGCCAAAAGAAATCTTCCTTCCTCTGAGTTGCTCATGTCAGGTATTTTGATCACAGTGATGAAAAGTTGACTAATAGTTACTTTTACATTTATATGAAATGAAAATAACTAAATAGCTAACATGGTTTGAAAAAGAATAAAATGTTACACTATCTGATTTCAAGATTTATATAAAAATACATATTGTACAATATTGGTATATGACAAACATGGGAGAACCAAATTATGTCCATAAGTAAAACCATGCATATTTTTTGATAAACAGACTATGTTACTCATCCAAGATAGCCCCCAATTATTTGAACCTCCTGGTATTCATACCCTATGTAGCTCCCTCCTAAACTGAATCAAGATTGGCTGAGTGACCAACAGAATATGGCGGAAGTTACAGTACCATGTAACTTCCAAGTATAGCTCCTAAAGGCTTTGCAGCTTGGGTTGTGATCTGATGGATCATTTGCTCTGAGGGAAGTAATTTATCAAGTCATACAGACACTTAACCAGTCCTTTAGGAGTCACCTGAAGAGGAACTTAAGCATCCTACCAATGGCCAGCACCAATGTGTCAACCATGTGAGTGAGCCAACCACCTTTGAAGCATATCTTATGGTTTCAGTTAAACCCCAAGGGAGATCATGAGTCAGATTTTTGCAGTTAATTAAGCTACTCCCTGAGCTGCAGAAATTGTGAGACAATAAATGATTATTGCGATTTTAAGCAAATAAGGTTAGGTTATCCTGCTACCCACCAACAGATCATTAACAGAGGACTAAAAGTAATGCAGGGTATAAAAAATAGTATTTTCAACAAAAGAAACTGGAATAGGCTGTGAGGGGGAGAATTTCAACTGTTATTTTTGTTCATAATAGCAAAAATCTAGAAACAAACCCAAATATATCCAACAAGAGGTGAATGGGTAAATAAGTTGTGATATAAACGATTAATGGGATACTATTCAATAACAAAAAGGAATGAACTCTTGATAAATACAACATAGACAAATCTCAAAAACATGTTCAGCAAAATGAATCAAACGCAATGAATAGATATTACATGATCCTCTTCCACAAAATTTTAGAAAAGACAAAACTGTGCTATAGTGAGAAACTTGCTCGGGGCAAGCGGTGGTGGTACAGGTGATGACTACAAAGGGGCACAGAGTACTTTCTAGGGTGACAGAAATAATCTTTTTCTTGTATGCAATAGTATTTGCATAGTATATACATGTATCAAAACTTATTGAGCTGTACATTTAAAATAGGCATGTTATATTAAATTAAAGTATAGCACTCAATAGATGAAAAAAATGCAATAAGAAAAATGGGGAAATTTATCAGAAAACCAGGTACACACATAGTGAAGGTAAATTAGTCTACTATCCAGCAGACATGTTGGCAAGGATGGCTATTCTGAATCAAATATTTATAAAGTATCTCCCAGATACCAGTTTTATGTTAGATATTAGAGAAATGAAGATGAAACATGTTTCCCATCCTCAAGATGGGAAGGAAAAAGAGGAGAAAGAAATAATTATAATATGAATAAAGTAAACAGAGACAAAATTAAAAGTTAGGGAGCGATACAGGAACAGAAGAGAGTCCAATAAGTTTCTCAATTCTGAGGAAACAGTTTAAGCAAATATGCTAAAATATTAAACAGAAATTATCCAAGGGATACCACAGAGTTTAGCAGCGTTAGAACACAGGGTTTAAAAAGCAACTATGGAAGATGAAGCTGAGTATGGAAAGTAAATTATGCTTGCAAAGGCATCTGCCATGTTAAAGAGTTTACATTTTATCTAATCCTAGTGACTTGGGAGTTTGAGGTCTACCTGGACAACTTAGTAAGTCCCAATCTCAATAAAAAAATTTAAAAAAAAGGGGCTGGGGATATAGCTCAGAGTCAGAACATTACTGGGTTCAATCCCCAGTACCACACACACACAAAAGAAGTTTACATTTTATTGAATGATTTTTAAAAAGTGAATATGATTAAATTTAAATTCTAGAAAGGGGGAATTCCAAAATGTCCAGTTGTAGGAAGGCTGCTTCTTGTTTGGCTTCATTACCTCATGAAAAAACTCTAGGACAGCTCCACTGCTGTGAGGTGCATTTAGGGGAAAATCATCACTAGAACACAGTGCTAGTTAGGGGAGATTTTTGGAGGATCAGATTTGGGTGCAGCAAGAAGACGACACAGCAGCTGCGACCACCACTGCTCCCAATCATCAAGGGACTGGGGGAGGAGCTGAACCCACAAAGTGCAAACCAATCTGCCGCAGAGAAGCCCAGTTCTATAAGGAACCCAGCATTGGACTAAACTGGAGAAACCCCTACTGCACCTCCACTGCATAAAGGGAGAACAGTGTCTCTCAGCTGACTGCAAAGGGGAAAATGGGGGGTCTTTCTGAACAGACTGCCCAGAGGGAGTAAGTCAGCAGTTAGGAGCAGGCTACTCCACAATTCCACCAGGAGCCAGCCAGGGTTCAGAGGCTGAACCCAGAAAAACAGGCATGAGATAGGCCCAGTCTTCACTTACCTCAGGGGGATGCAAGTTTGTGGAATGCAAGGGAGCCTTGCTCAGCCCTGTCAACCCCCACCCCCAGCTGCAAGGCTCATGTGATAAGCTAAGGTGGGCAGGAGCACTAAAGAGACCCCAGTCTGAGCTCAGAAAATGTGGAGGAACTGTGAGTGTACTCAGCAGAGAGACGTTAATATGCTTTGAACACTGACCGCCGAACCCTACCTCCTGCATAAAACCCTTAAGACTCCTGAGTTTCAGATCCCTAGGGATGCAGGCAAAGGCCACCCCTCAGGGCATTCCTTAATCTGATCTCTTCAGGGAAATCTCCATCTAGAAAGCCCAGGAGACTTAACCTAGACATCAGTCCTCTACTTGAGATCACATAATTCCAGACTGAGAGACCCTGCTAACAAAACTTGGGCAGACTAAACATCTGCTCCCAACTTGTAGAGAGACAACCTGAGTGAACATAGTTCCCAGTTCTCATTAAGAATCTTTTATTCTTTTTCCTGTTTTTGACATGTATTTGTGTGCCATCTGGAGAAGTTCATTGGTTCACGGACGTATAAACATACATAGTAGCTGTTTTTTTTTCTTTCTTGTTTTATATTTTCTTTTGTCTTTTTCAGTTTTTCTTTTTTAGTTTTTGTTTGGTTTTTTCCCCTTCTCATTTATTTTCCCCTTTTCTTTCTTCTCTCTATACTCCCTTCGTTCCTGAGCATTTTCTTCAATGTAAAATGTTTATCCTTGTCCTGCCTGCTGAGGGTTGGGATTTTAATTACTTCATTTAGTATTTGAATTGTACTGTGCGCCCCAGTTCCAAAGTTTTCCTGTACATGCTTCTACCCTTTCTTATGCTATCACCCAAATTCTATTAATATCTCTTTTACCCTTCCTCTACTTTGGTACCTGTCTCTTCTTCCTCTGGATATTGCTGGGGTTTTTTGTCTTTTTTTTTTTCCCCCAGCAAATCCTTTACCTTCTCTACTTTCTCTCTGTTCATGCTCAGATATTACAGCCTCCTCTCTAACCTCCTTTTACATTCCCTTCTCTCTCAGGCTTCTAATTAATTTATACCATTTGACCCCCTGCATCATTAATGCTGTGTAACCATTACCAGTGCAAATGCCAAACTCAGTAACTATTGTATGCTTTGAAGCCTGACACAGGTGATGGTTAAATACTATTTTCCCCAAAAGTAATGGCTAACACTACCATTCACTTCATAGGTAGAATTTAGCATTATAATAGATAGTCAGAATTAAATAACCAATTTAATACCATATATTGTATGCACTGGTTGTTCATACCTATTAGCTCATGAGGAGCTGGAAATCTTAAGGGACACTAATAGTTCACAGGTTAGGAATTGACTTCTGAACTCAACTTTCTTGAGAATACCCCAATCCAAGTAAGGCATGGGGCAAAACTTCCAATCCAACAGCAAAGACCCAAAGAACAACCAGATAGAGATACCAGGCTAAGAATTTCACTTCAATTTAAGGAGCAAGAAAAAGCCTGCACAGACCCCAGGACTCTGGTCCCATCATGGCAGACATGGCAGAAACTCCCAAAGCCCTCACACCCAGACACCACATACCTGCCAGATCCAGACATACTGAGCCCATCCTGCCACCAAGGATCCCAGATCCCAGCATAGCACATAGGTCGGTCCATTCTGGCCTGCCCCACACCTCTGGGTCTCTAGCACCCAGTGATACATCCCTATGGTTTAGCTTCAACAACACATAGCCCAGCAACCCCACCAGATGCCAAGTCCAAGTACTGGAACCTAGATCCCAAGGTGCAACAAAACAAGGCTCCAAGCAAAAAGTTTTCTGGAAGAAACTGGTGGTTATCAGAGAGGTGGTGTCTGACCTGACCCTTGAACTATAAGGAAGAAAAACTGAAGAACTCAGAGACTTGTCTTGCTTCCACACAGGGAACCCCAATTCAAAGATCCAGAATCAAACTAGAAAAGACTCACCTCAAACCCACAACTCCTCTAGCAAGGAGCCCACATTCACGGAGTGGGATGAAGATCTAACAAATTATCTAACAAATTATCAATGATCTGATAAGAAACAGTGAACTGAAAGAAGATTTAATGAAGGGACTAAGTGAAAAAACTCAAGAGATGAAAAACTCTATTATCAAAGAAATAGACATATTGAAAAAGGAACTAACAGAGCTAAAATCTGCAGTCAATGACATGAGAGGAACCATGGAAGAATTTAATAGTAGACTAAACTTCTACAGATAACAAAACCTCAGCTCTTGAAGAAAGACCTTCTGACATTGAGGACAGGCTGAGTAAGCTTGAGTGTACATGACAAAAAAGAAAAATAAAGTCACAGAACACAAACAAGTTACAAAATCTTTGGGATGAAATTATAAGAAACAATCTTAGAGATATTCAGATACAGGAAGAAATCAAAACACAAATGAATGGTATAAGGAACATTCTAAAGGAAATAGTACAAGAAATTTTTTTCCATATAAAAATAGTCAGATATGCTCATCCGGGAGGCTTATAGGGCACCCAATAGGTCTAATCAGATGAGAGGCTCACCAGACACATCATATTAAAATGTACAACAGGGAAATCAAGGAAAGAGTATTAAAAGCTGCAAGGAAGAAATACCAAATCACATTCAGATACAAACCAATAACAATCAGCTCTGACTTTTCAGCTCAGCCTCTGGAAGCGAGAAGATCACAGAAGGAGAACTTTCAACTTCTGAATGACCACAGCATGCAGTCAAGAATACTATACCCAGCAAAATTCAGCTTCAAATTTGAGAGGGATATAAGAACTTTTCATGGTAAGATCAAACTTGCAGCATTTGTGAACAGAAAACCAGCATTACAAAGACTCCTCAAAAATAAACTCCAGAGGGCTGGAGCGGTGGCTCAGCGGTTTCGGCGCTTGCCTAGCAAGCACGAGGACCCGGGTTCAAACCCCAGCACCACGTACACAACTGAGTGTTGGAGCAACTAAGGCCATGTGAAAAACTAAATAAAGTTGTTTCTCTCTTTCTTTGTTTCTCTCTCTGTCCCTCTCTCTTTAAAAAAAAAAAATAAACTCCAGATAGAAGAACAAGCAAACACTTCTCAAAACCCACAAACAGAAGAAATTTCAATAAAGGTACATACTATCAATAGACAAACAAGACAGCACAGAACTTAGTAACAAAACACAATGACTAAGAACCACAACCACACAAGTATTCTAATACTGAATAAGAATGATCTCAATGCACAACTCAAAAGACACAGATTAGTAGATTGAATCAAAGAAATAAAATCCAACAATATGCTGCTTACAAGAGACATACCTTACAGCCAATGATATCTACAGATTGAGGGTGAAAGAACGAAAAATAAATCTACCATGTGTACGGTCCAAGAAAGGAAGCTGATGTTATAATACTTATATATGACAAGTAGATTTCAAACATAAACTAATCAGAAGAGATAAAGAAGGCCACTATATCTTAGTAAAGGGAACAATACAACAGGAAAATATAACCATAGTACATATATACTCTTCAAACAACAATGCTCCCAACTATATGAATAAATTACTACATGACATAAAACCACTTGTAGAACTCAACACAACAATACTGGGAGACTTCAACACTCCAATAGAGAGATCGTCAAAGAAAAAAAACCCAAAAAAACAAAGAGATCTTCAGCTTAAACAACTCCATAAATCAAATGGACTTAACAAACATCAATAGAATATTCCACTCCAAATTGGCTGAATATACCTTCTTCTCAGCAGCACATGGATGCTTCTCCAAAATAGATCATATTTTAGTTCACAAATGAAATCTCAGCAAATATAAAAAAGTAGATATTAGTCCATGTATCCTATCAGACCATGATGCCATGGCCCTAGCAATTAACAGCAAAAACTTTAACAGAAAACACACATATACATGGAGACTGAATAATACCCTATTAAATGAAGAATGGATCCAAAAAGACATGAGAGCAAAAAATCAAAAAATTCTTGGAAGAGAATGAGAATGAAGACACAACATACAGAAACCTCTGGGATAGCATAAAAGCATTCCTAAGGGGAAAATTTATAGCACTGACTACTGCCTACATTAAAAATGAGGAGAGATCTCAAATAAATAAGCACATGCTCCACCTCAAATTCCTATAAAAGGAAAGAACAATCTAATCCCAAAGCCAGCAGACAGCAGGAAATAATCAAGATCAGAGGTGATATCAATAAAATTGAGAACAAAACAATAATAAAAAGAATCGATGAAATGAAGAGCTGGTACTTAAAAAAAAAAAAACAATTGATAGACCCGTAGCCAATCTCATTAAAAGGAAGAGGTAAATGAAGCAAATCAATAAAATCATCAATGAAAAGAGAGTAATCACCACTGACCCCACAGAAACCCAACAAATTATAACAGTATACTTTGAAAAACTGTACTCCTCTAAATTAGATAATCTGGAAGACACCCACAAATTTCTAGACATTTACAACGTCTCCAAATTGACAAGATGACAAGGAAATCCTAAACAGCCCAACAACAGGCAATGAAATCCATAGAGCAATTAAAAGCCTTCCAAAGAAGAAAAGTCCAGGACCTGATGGATTCCCCACTGAGTTTTACCACACCTAAGAAACTGAAAAGGAGTGAACTTTCCCACTTTTTATGAGGCAACCAAAACTCTGATACTAAACAAAAATGCATCAAAAACCCCCCACAAAAAGCAACAGACCAATATCCCTGATGAACATCGACACAAAAATCCTTAATAAGGTTCTAGCAAACCATATTCAAAAACACATCATTTTTTTTGCATCTTTTTTTTCTTTATTTTTTTATTAGAAGAATATAGAAATACAGTTGAGGGGGAAACATTATCAAAACATCAGCAATCAATGGATATAAACTTTGTTATTGAGGGGGAAAAGACAGATCATGGATAAACACCTTGGATTTTACCTGTTGCCGTTTCCCCCAGAAGAACTCATGCATTAAATGGGTAGTTCCTGGAGGAATGACATCGGCTTCTGGGATGGTTCCCCCATCTTCCCAATCTCCAGACTCCTGAGTTCTTCATATACCTTCCCCCCTCCCTACACCTCCAAGTATCCTATAGAGCCATCCCCCTAATGCTCTGAAAGTCATTCAATTTGCAGTTTTGTTAGGTTAGCTGTCAGCCCTACTGCTTCCCCATATATGCTAGCATCAACAGATGAGAGAAACCATTCGGCCCTTGAGTCTCTGAGATTGGGAGACTTCACTAAGCATAATTCTATCCATCTCCATCCTTATGATTTCAAAAGACATAATATCATCCTCTCTAATGGCCGAGTAGTATTCCACTGTATATATGTACCAAAGCTTTTGTATCCACTCGTCAAGTGAGGGGCATCTGGGTTGGTTCCATAATCTAGCGATAGTAAATTGAGCTGCTAAAAACATTGATGAAGCCACATCGCTATAATACGCTGATTCTAAGTCTTTTGGGAAAATTCCCAGGAGTGGGATAGCTGGGTCATAAGGTGGTTCCATCCTTAATTTTTTGAGGATTCTCCATACAGCTTTCCATAGTGGCTGAACCAGTTTGCAGTCCCACCAGCAGTGTAGTAGTGTTCCTCTTTTCCCACAGCCCCTCCAGCATCTGTCGTTGTTTGTA
>PVKS010010791.1:0-58866 GCA_004027875.1 Aplodontia rufa
GGATGAATGGATCCAAAAGCTGTGGTACATATATACCATGGAATTTTACACAGCAATTAAAAACAATGATATTGCAGCCTTTGAAGGTAAATGGATGGCTATGGAAGAAATTATGCTGAGTGAAATCAGCATAACACAGAGAACCAAGGGTTGAATGTCTCCACTAATCTGTGGAGGCTGGAACTAGACCCTGTCCATTGAGAGAGGTGGTCTATTATCATGTGTTAAATCCAGATAAGGTGTAATGTTATACAACATAATACTTTTTTAGAGATATTGTGGGAAGGGGAGGGGAGGGGAGGGATAAGGGTGGGTAACTGGGGGGGGCACTCCTGGGGGTAAATCTAAGCTTCAGAATCTATATACATTATATATTATTTTGTTAAAAATCTGTATGACTGTTCAATAAATAAATTTCTCGATAAAAAATAACAAAAAGAAGGAAATACAAAAGCAGGAAATGTGCACAGCAGGATGTGGAGAGGAGTGACTGAAACTCAAAGGTCTTTGTGCTGCCATGGAAGTGTGGCTTTGCTGTGTCCCGGAAATATTCTGTGCAAAGGTGCCCAACATGGCCTGTGAGGCTTGGCTGTGCCACATTTGAGGAAGCTCTGTGCAAAAGCATGGGATAAGCAACCCTTGAACTCAAGCAGGAGCACTTGGGGACAGAGAGTTCTGAGGCTAGAAATTCAACCACTAACTCTCTTGGTAAGGCCTGATTAGGTTAAGAAATTGAAAGTGGATTAGTGGGGGCTCTAGGGAGAAAATCTAATTTTCAGAATATAAATATATTGTTTCGTTGAAAAAATAAAAATAAATAAAAAAGAAATTGAAAGCGGGAGAATGGATGTAAGAACAAAAAGTACAGCATTCAGTTTTCCAGGGGAGGTCCTAGCTGACACAAAGATAGTGAAATCACCACTTCCAGGTCACAAGGAAGTGTTAAATATCAGATTAACATAGCTAATTGCCTTTAGCCATTCATTTCAATTTGATTTCATATAGCTTAATGATTATGTTGTGATTTGAATAGGAGGTATCCCCCCAAAACTTCATGTTAGTTAGTGCAGGATTGCTCAGAGATGAAGTGATGGATTGTGGACGATAAGCTAATCAGTTGATTCATTCACTTGATGGATTAATAATTTAAATGAATTACTAGGTGGTAACTGTAGGCAGATGGGAACAGACAGGAAGATATGGGACATCTGGGATGTGCACTTGGGAATTATATATTTTATCCTTGGCTCTTTCCTCATTTTCCCTGCTTCCCCACTGTCATAATTTGAGCAAATTTCCTCCACCATGCCCTTCCACCATGATATTCTGTCTCACTTCTGACCATGAGCATGGAGTTGACTGACCATGGACTGAATCTCTGAAACCTTGAGCCCCAAATAAACATTACCTGCTCTAAGTTGTTCTTGTTATAGCATTAAAAAGCTGACCACCAAAGATAGTTGTTTTTACAATATTTAAGTTATCTTAAAAGCACATGATGGAGTAACGTGCCCTGTCTTCATGATATTAGTCAAATATGGTCACATGAATTAATTTGGCTACCACATGTAAACAGATGGCCCATGGGTCCCTTGCAGCTGGAAGTCTGTAAGAATTGTGCACAATTCCTTTTTTTCCCTTCCCCTGGAAGAGTAACTCACACCAGCCTGTGTGAAAAAGACATCAGATAGAATCCTGTCTCCCTCCCCCAGGACCCTCAGAGGAAAAAAAATAAAAACAAAACCCTATTGTCCTAAACCACTAAATGTGTGTGCTTAACTAAAACATAATGTAACGTATCCTAACTAATATCATCTCAATTATGCGGAAGAAAACAATAGGGAATAGTTAAGAACATTCTTTGGGATGAGTCTGAGATCATGAGAGTAAATGCTCTGATACTTAACAGCTACTCCACACCAGGTCCTCTGCAATCTGGGGCTCCACTTCTTAGATATGTCTGCACCTTAAAAATCACAAGAGGAAGTTAAGGTTCCAAGTCCAAATTTTGTAATTTAATGAGTCTGGTGTGGAGCCTGCATAGTATCTTTAAAGTTCCTTTGTACATCTAAGTGCAAGAACCACTTATCTAGAATCTCATAATCTTATTCAGTTCCTTTGTCCTTCAATATTCAGACTGATATTCTCCAAATATCTTCCTGAATCTAAAGTTCCTACTACCTCAGTTGCAGAAGCAATCTGGGGCACACCTTATCCCTGAAATTAGAACATCATATTACAGGTATTCATTTTCAGCAATAATGTACTGTATATTTCAAAACAGTTAGAAAAAGGATTTTGAATATTTTCACCACAAAGAAATGATTGAGGAGATAGATACGATTACCCTAATTTGAAGATTACGCTTGTGTGCATGTATCAAAATATCACATGGTACCATTCCAATATGTACAATTTTATGCATAAATTTAAAAAATGCATAGCACGCAGAAAATGTGAGAGTGTGTAAACAATAGAGTAAGTTAAATACTAAAAAGCTTTTAAAAATATGATCCATTTCCATATCTATTTTCAAACCACAGTGTGGATCACCTGAACAGAGGGATTACACTAGAATCGTTGTGTGGCCTTGGCACTTGGCACAGATTCCAGCTTCGTATTTTACATCAAGGTCTATACCCATAATTATTGACTGGTATAAACAGAAAGAACCGACCATTTGATTAAAATTAAAGAACCATTGGTGACCTTTGAGAACACAGTTTTAAGGAAAGGGTGGGCAATTATTCTAAATTCAAAGGTGAGCAAGAAAGTTAGTTTGATCAACAATTTGAAGACATTGTCTTTGAGATGAGAAAGGGGCAGGCAGATGAGGATGGGGCTTGGGGTTATTTTTAGGATAGGAAAACAAGTTTTGTAGCATCAGGAATGACATCATTCAAAAGGGGAAATGTGTTGCAGCAGAAAAATATAATTTTTGTTCATCAAGCATTTAGAAATAAGAGAAGGTGAAGAAGAGAGCACAGGTGTACAAAATGTCAAAAGTGGTTATTTCTTTCTATGCAGTTGGATTTGGGTGGTGTGTGTTTTCTGCTCCAGCAGGTGCTCGATAAGTATTTGTTGAACGAATAAATTTTCTTTGCATGAGTGAATGTATGTATTTTTTCACAGGTGCAGATTGAGCTCATCATACAGTTTAAGGCACGACATCATTAAAGGTCTGTTAAGCCTCCTCATACTTCTCTGACACCTCAAGGCCTGTTTTTCTTTAATGTATTAAATAAATGTCATTGAATATGTTAGTATTCTTGAAGGACATGTAGTATTGCTTTGTATACTATATTTTAAATTTGCAAAATATTTTGCTATAGATTTCATTATTTTTCTTTTTTCACTCCACCCTAAACTGTTCAGATCTGTTGCCATACGCATATTTTGCTTGTAGCTTCTAACGCAATATACCGTTGTAGGAATATGCCCTGTTCTATTCATCCACTTCATTAATGTTGAAGACCTAGGTTGCCTTCAGCTCCCCATAGCACAAATGGTTAAATTAGCCTTTTCATTAAACAACTTCATACATGTCCTCTGGGCCTGAGGAAGAGTTTATTAGGAATAGGTGTTCAAAGAGGGAATTATTAAATCATGGGCAAGTTGCACACTTCATTTCCTGAGTGCTGCCAAAGCTGTCTCCAGAACCAACTGACCAGTTTACTTTTTCCACTCATGCATGAAAGCTCCGTTTGCCCACGTTCTTGCTAATAGTACTTTCATGAACTTCTAGATTCAGTTGCTGGATACCTAAAAGGACTGTACTAGATTTTTCTTTTTCATTTTTTAAAGAGAGAATCAATTTCATTTATTTTTTCATATGGTTTTTATTTTTTCAACACTTAATTGTATATGTGGTGCTGGGGTTCAAACCAGGGTCCTGGTGCATGCCAGGCAAGGGCTTTACCTCGGAGCTACCTTTCCAGCCTCCGTACTAGAGTGTTCTTATTGGCGTTACCTTGAATGACCTGATTAACTCAGACAGAATTGATATCTTTGCAAATGTTAAGCTAGTCTATGCAGGAACTGGTTCATTCAGGTTTTCTTGTTATTCTTTATAGTTTCAGATTTTTCATCATAAAGGTTTTGTGCATTTTTGATTAGGATACTTATGACTGTGTTTTTTTATTGCCAATGTGATTTATACCTTATGATTGCTGACATATAGAAATGCTGGTGACCTCCTCCCTCTTTTCCACTTTGTATTCAATGAGCATGAATTACTTTTCCAAAAAATTTTGTGAAACAATAGGGAAAAAAGAATGCAGATGAAAAGTTTGCCCTTGCAAAGGAAACAGTCTATTTCTTCCTCTAAAACAGGAAGAAATGAAATAAGAAAGGTTAAAAATACAGAAAAATATCATGGATATTGAGGGAAGTTGAATAGTTCACCCCTCAAGTCAAAATAGTACTGAGTGATTTAAATTTCATCCCTTAAAAGGAGAAAAAAAATTCTGTTAGAAAACCCAGTTCAGGAATTCTGAACCAAGGAGTTGCTAAGGGAACAACCCTTTCAAAACACTTACATAAGCCAAGAATTGAGGAACTAAATCCTTACAGCAAAAAGAAGTGTAGAATGAAATCTAAACAATATGTTTTCCACCTACTTCCTCATCTATAAAATGAAGAGGCTGTGCTGAATGGTGTCTAAACTTCCTTCTTCTTCAAGTCTCTGAAAATATTCTTTTTTAGAAAATGAAGACAAGGATGCAGAAAATTTTTTCTCAGGCATTTTGTCATAGTGACAGAAAATTGATCACCATGAGGGAAATAAGTTTAGTTCACACCAATGCACAGAGACAATTTGGGGATGGACACTTTGGGAGAGCAGATATTTTCACTATTGTCATTTTGACAGGATACTGAACTCTTTCCTTGCCATGAGCATTAACCTTCACTCTAGTACAAAATCTCTTTCAAATAGGTCTGTATATCTCAAATGTCGTCTAGTTGGAGGAGAAAGAGGAAGTGAGAGAAGTGAAACTTCCAGAGTTGCATTGCTAAAGGAAGCTGGTCCTTCAGATCTTTCATTGCCAAACTGTTATTCAAAGTCACTCTTTTGTGGGGTAGGAGAGTTTTTTCCATTCAAAACTATTTACCCGAGCATTCCACATAACATACATGTTTTCTCACTTGGATGAATTCCACCTTTCCATCCACAACCAAGTCCTATCCATCCCCTCACCATTTGGGTACCTGAGTATGAAACCAGTGTTATGTTTTTGAGGACTGGTACTTCTTAAGACCTAATAATTGCCTCACAATGCAAAACTGCGGTTTAAAAATAGGTGGAAATGCAAATAAATTCTTAAAAACAAATATGACTAAGGTTAACGTCATAAAGTTGAAGATAACCTAAGTCATGTGCCAACATGAAGATTCGTACTGAGTCATCAAAGAAAGATTCAGCAACCATTTCAAATATTTGAAAGAATGTTATAGGGTTATAGGGCTAGGACTGGAGATGTAGCTCAGTGTTAGACACTTGCCTAGCATGCATGAGACCCTGGGTTTGATCCCACTGCCACCAAAAATAAACAAAATTTAAAAATAATAATAATAATGGATGCTGTAGGTACACATTTGCTTATGTGAACCTATCTCCTGAAAATGGTTTGCAGGATTGAGTGTGACAGTCAAGATACAAGAGGTGATGAACAATCCCAACTCATTTTTGTAATAAGCAGCACACAGACAGACGCAAGCCCAAAATGTTATTTTTAAAAATGTTAACACTCATCTCTTCTGGGTAGAAGGAATGGGGGATTAATCACATCTTCTTCCTTTATAAACCTCTATTTCTAATTTTCTGTGACAATTTAACTTATGTGCTTCTCCTAAAGCAAAATTTTTAAAAAGAGAGAAAACAGAGCAAACTAAAAGCCAAGTGAACACTGGACATTTAGTTCCTAGTCTTAGCATGTCCAATGTTGAATAGTAGAAAAATCTGAGGTCCTTGTGCCTCAATTTACCTGTAAAATAGAAATGGCTGCCTTTCTTGGGCATAGAGTCCTTTCTTAGAGAAAGACAGAATCAATTTTACTTATTTTTTTAATCTGATTTTTCTTTTTTCTTTTTTATTTTTTTAAAGAGAGGGACAGTGAGAGAGAGAGAGAGAGAGAGAGAGAATCAACTTTACTTAGTTTTTCATGTAGCTTTCGTTGCTCCAAGACTTCATTGTGTACGTGCTGCTGGGGTTCAAACTCATATACTTAGGCATACCAGGCAAGTGCCATAACCTCTGAGCCACCGCTCCAACCCAGTTTTTGTTTTTTATGACATTGAGTTGTGTGTATGGTGCTGGGATTGGAACCTAGGTCCTCGTGCATGCCAGGCAATTACTCTGCCACTGAGCCATGGCTCCAGCCCCATATAGAGTTTTTATGAGTCAAAATGACTTCCCACAAATAGTTTAGTAAAAAGTTAAATATACTTTCCATGAGGCCCTGGGAATTCCACTCTACAGTATTTACCCAACCGAAATGAACGCATGCCCACACACAAGTGTTCATAGTCTAACCAGCCAAACACTAGAAGTGACCTAAATATCTGTATAACATGGACTTACCAATAAAAAGCAATAAACTACTGATACACACAATAACAGCAACTGACCTCACAAATAGGTACAAATATTTATGTGTCAATAAAAAATAATTATTTTTGGATGAATGCATTAAGAAATTGTGATATTTATACACAATGAAGTTTTACTCAGCCATAAAGAAGAATGAAAATTTGGCATTCACCAGTAAATGAATGGAAATGGAGAACATCGTGCTGAGTGAAATAAGCCAGACTTAGAAAATCAACGGTTAAATGTTTTCTTTAATATGTGGGAACTAGAGCAAAATAAAGGAAATAAGGGAGGGAGAAGAGATAAAGATAAAGATATATGGAAGATCAGTGGAGCAGAAGAGGAGACTGGGAGGGAAGGAGAAGAGATGGGAAAGGGAAGGAAATGTGGAATGAATTTAACAAAATCATGTTATGTGCATGTATAGTTATACCACAGGGAATTTCACCTTCATATGTGTGGAAAGCACCAATCAAGGGTAGATAAAAGGAAAAATCAGCAGAGTGGATGGGAAGAGGTAGGAAAGGGACGGAGGGACTGGACTGAAATGGACTGACCAGTTTCCATACATATAAGATTATTGTCAGGATGAACCTAGCTACTATGTGTAACTACAATGCTCTAAGTTTAGAAATACTTCATTTTGAAAAACCATCACTGATGTCAGATGAAAAATCTACACAAGAAAGACTACATACTATACTATTGCATTTAGAAATTCTAAAAGAAAGCAAAACGGCAATTCCAGAAGGTACATTAGCATTTTCCTGAGACTGGGGAGAGGAAAGGAGATTGCCTGTGAAGACACCCCTGTCCTTCCATAAGACACCAATGAAACTGCTGCATGGGATCCACAGGCAGGCACTTGTTGGAGTGGGAGATTGCTCTGTAGCTTGAATGTGAAGCAGGTCACCCAATCACATCCATTTGCCAATATGCATGGGTGAATTTTATTGTGTGTAAATTATACATCATATAACTATTTTTGAAAACATACAGCAAAACCTAAAAAAAAACTAACAAAAATCCATCAAGTGAAGTATGTAAAAATATATGATAAATTATAAAGCTTAATAGACATATAAGGATTTTTTCTCCAGTGCATTTTTTTAAAACAAAACAAAGTACAAAGAAATAATCTTAGAATATATTCAGCTAATGACTTTTTTTCTTCAATAAAAGGGCGAGTGGGTGTAAGCAAGGTGAGAAAAGAATAATTGCTATCAGTTTCTTCTATTTCTTTTAGCTACATTAAGTTCTATAAAACAGTTTAGGGGGAAATATATATTCCTTAACTTATTTTAATCCTGTTTTCTACTAAATACTTATTTGGAAAGTAGAGGAGGAAAAAATTTTGCTTTTTGCTTTAGCCCCAAATTCTGCCATTGGAAACCTTGCAAAATTGCCATCAGCTATTAAAAAATATTTAACTTTAAGGAAAACCTTAAAGTTCACATCTTGTGTTAAAAATGACCCTTTGGATACAGAGTCTGAGACCTGTTGATTTCTCCCCTGAAGATGCTTCTTTGTAAGTGGTAGAGTCAGACCCTGAATGTGATGGAGCCTGAACACCTGGTCACCACTCTAAGGCTCTTCAAATAAAAACCCCTGGCAGATCAAGTGTCCAGTGAGAATCAATGACAGGATGGCAAGCAATCCAGAAGTAGGAAGTCCCTTGGAAATAAGAAGTGGCAAAGGTGGGGCAGGCACACAGGAAGGAACCCTAAGCAGTGGCGAGGTGCCAAAAGTCAGGTCCTCCTTCCACAGCTGTAGTCCAGCTGGCCTCTGGTGCCCCTTACCATGGGCACACGGGAGGGGTGACCACATGACAGATCTGGACTGTGTCTAGGGTGACTGTCTAGTGTATCTCAGTCATGGGACAGGGAATTCCTGTGCTGAGGGCTTTCTGAATCTCTAGGTTGAAATGGAGCTGCTAGCAACCCTATTTATTAAATTTCCATACACTTATATTTTGATTCTAATTTGTGTTGTTTGCCCTCTTTGACACACAGGAGCCCCGAGTCCAGTTACCTCTCCCTGCTCATCAGGCACTCCTTAGAAAGGGTGGTCTGTAGGTACTAAGAAACTGGCAGGCCACAGAGGTTCACATTACCTCTACAGCATGTCATTTCTGGAAGGTGTTTTCTTTTTTTTTTTTTATTCATTCAACATAGTCTTATATTTTGGAGGGAATCATTGTTACACATTCATGAACACATGGATATTGAAAGTAAGTTAAGGCTGATCCCAGTCCATGGTCTCCCCACTTTGACCACTCCCTGCTCCCATGTTTCCCCTACTATACCCCCATGTTAGTTGGGCTTCTTTCTCATGAGAGTCCAAGGTTCCCAGCTACACTGATTACCCCACTACTCCCTCCCTCTAGCTGCATTGGTAATCCCCCTAATCCCTCCCTCCCCTCCCTGCCCCCATCCCTTCTCCTCCCCCCAGCATTCTGGTTCCCCCACTTGTATAAAAATTCACCAATGTTGAGGTTATTACTTAGGTTAGCTTACTTTCAATCTGTCTTAGATTGTATTCCAGCATCCACATGAGAGAAAATATTGGCCCTTGATTCTCTGAGTTTGGGATATTTCACTCAGCATAATTTTTTTCCATCTCCATTCCTTTGGCTGCAATTGTCATGATATGGTTCTAATAGCATAATAAACATATACCACAGTGATTGTGTCCACTCGTCCAGTGAGGGGTGTCTGGGTTGATTTCATAGTTTAGCTATAGCAAACTGAGCTGCTATAAACATTGATGTATCTGTGTCTCTGTAGTATGTCAATTCTAGCTCTTTTGTGAAAATACCCAGGAATGGGTTAGCTGGGTCATAAGGTAGTTCCAGCCCTAGTTTTTTGAGGAGTCTCCACACCTTTCCAGAGTGGCTGTACAAGCTTGCAGTCCTACCAACAGTGTGATAGCATTCCTTTCTTCCTACAACCCCTCAGGCATCTGTTATTATTCGTATTCTTCATTTTTGCCACTCTGAAAGGAGTGAGGTAGAATCTCAGTGAAATGCATTTCTGACTGCTAGTGATGTAGAGTACTTTCTCATATATTTATTGGCTTTTGGAACTTCCTATATTGAGAAGTTTCTTTTTCGTTCCCTAGCCCATTTATTGATTGGATTATTTGTGTTTCTGGAGGGTGCTTTTGAAAGATAATTTCCATTGTTTCTCTACCAGCATCCTTATGGAGTAATGCAGTATTTATCCCCATTTCCTCCAAAGAAAAAGAGGAAAAATAGTTATGATTCTGCTCTATTCAACAGAATTTCAGTGTCTACTCTTCCAATCATAATCCCACACAGCATATTCATTCTCTTAGTTTTTTTCTCATTTATTGCATCATGAACATGTCTCATACTCTTAAAGTCTTAATTTAACTCTTCTTCTACTGAATTTTTTTAGTGTCTTATGACTGGTTACATACTCTAGAATATGAGACAATTTATTTAAATGAGTCTCCTTTACTTAACAGGTTTTCCCCCTAAATTTTTTTACTGTCAGAATTAGCACTTAAAAAACACCATTTGTAAATTTTTTTCCAACTATATTAAAACTGAGTCTAACCAGGCATTTAGCTTTAACTTCTAGCTCACAGGAAATGAAACCATCTGAAAAGTCCAAAAATACAAGCCTTTTACAGAACAGCTCACCTAGTTTTTCAACAAGAAAAAATGGGGGAAGTCACTGTCCCCTATTAAATGAAACATTATATATATATATAACCCAAGAGCAATGCATGTGTTTTTATTTTGGTGCTGATTTGAATGAATTAATTATAAAAAAATATTTGGCACAGGGACACAGGAAAATCCAAACAATAATGAAGAACTACCATTCTGGGCTGGTGCACACCTGTAATCCCAGCAATTTGGGAGGCTAAAGCAAGAGGATCATAAGTTCGAAGCCAGCCTCAACACCTTAGGTAGGCCCTTAGCAACTTATAGAGACCCTGTCTCAAAATAAAAAAGAAAAAGAAAGGACTGAGGATGTGGCTCAGTGCTTAATTACTCCTGAAGTTCAAATTTTAAAAAAAAAAGGAGAAAAATTATCATTATATTTGTTAGGCGCAATGACAGTGATTATGTAAAAATATATCCTTACATTTTAGAGATATGTATAGAAATGCTTAATAAATTTCCTTCATATTGGGCTGGAGAGATGGCTCAGTGGTTAAAGTACTTGCCTAGCATGCGCAAAGACCCAAGATCGAACCCCAGCACCACATATACAACTGAGTGTTGGAGAAATGAAGGCCAGATGGAAAAATAAATAAAAATTGATTCTCTCTTTCTCTCTTACTGTCCCTCTCTCTTAAAAAAAATGCCTAGGATTTGCTTTAAAATAATGCAGAAAAATTTAGTAACCATTTTATGGTTAAGTCTAAAATTTAGATTGCTAAATCTAAATAGCAGGTAAACTCAGTGTTATTTCAACGCCCTCTACTTTATCTATGCTTGAAAAACTATTTTAACTTTTGTTAAAGAAAATGTCCAATACAAACAAAAGTAGAACTAATGGTAAGCAAACTTCCCTGATCCCATTGATGCAGGGGGGAATTTTGAGATGAGGCCAGTTTCTCTGCTTTAGCTGACAAATGGAGTCTGGATTGACTACAGATTCCAGCAGCCAAAATAGCCCTCTTCTAGTGTTTCAGCTATTCCCAGTTTACACTGGGAATTTGGGCTGGCTGCAAGTTTCTGCAGAAATAGAGTTAGCAGCTCCCCAGCTAAGAGCTGGGTTTTTCCCTCCACTACTATTGAGGGGTGTGTTATAGCTCTTGATGTGGAAACTTACCCCAGGAATTCAGGAATTCGGCACCAATCTTCTGGGTTCTTGTCTCACGAATTTGAAGAATAAAATCCACTGACAACCATGGAAGGAGGAGTAAAAAGGAGTAGAATTTATTTAAGGAAGAAGAGCAGAGACTCCGCAAGGCGGAGGGGCACCTGGAAGCAGGACACCCTCTAGAATGGAGATCAGGCCAGGGGTTATATTGATTTGGGGGTTGAGCATAATTAACATTCATGCAAAGCAGGCATTGAGAAATGCATCTACATCATTGGTTGAAACCTATGCAAAACACGCATTGAAACTGAACACCAAAGTCATTGGCCCTGAGTGTGTCCTTTAATGGCTCTCTATCGGCTAGCTTCTAGGTGTGGCTGAATGGGCCCATGGTCCTGACTACCTAGCCATTTTACTACTTCTCCTAAAACTGTCTCGCCATTACCTAGACTCATTTATTCATGGTCTATGTTTCCTCCTCTGTATCACCTCCAGCTTCTCTACCTCCAAATTACTGAAAATAAATCCCATACCTGTCACCCTATCTATACATATTTTAATGTATATTTCTAAACAATAACTTTTGGGGAGGGGACCAGGGATTGAACCCAGAAGTGGTTATCCACTGAGCCACATCCCCAGCCCCTTTTTGTTGTTGTTGTTTATTTTGAGATAGGATCTTAATAAATTACTCAGGGCCTTGCTAAGTAGCTGAGGCTGGCTTTGAACTTGCAATCCTCCTGCTTCAGTCTCCCCAGTCAGATAATAGGCATGTACCACTGTGTTTGGCAATAATGACTTTTTAAAACGCAATCAAAATACTATTTTCATACTGAGACAGTTTTAGGAGAGAGAATTAAATGGCTAGGTAGTCAGGACCCTGAGCCCCATTAGACCACACCTAGAAGCTGGCCAGTAGAGAGCTGAAATTGGGTTTGCTCAGGACCTTCATATGCAAATGACCATGAGGCTCACCTGTGGGAGCAACTCCTTTGTCCCGGAGGGGGAAAAAGTAAGAAGTTGGGGTGACGCAGACGGAACTTGGAAGGAAATGCTACCTGTTTTGCATAGATTTTAACCAATGACTTTGGTGCTTAGTTTCAATGCCTGTTTTGCGTAGGTTTCAACCAATGATACAGATGCATTTCTCAATGCCTGCTTTGCATGAATGTTAATTATGCTCATCCCCCAAATCCATATAACCCCTGGCCTGACCTCCATTAGAGGGTGTCCTGCTTCCAGGTGCCCCTCTGCCTTGCGGAATTTCTGCTTTTCTTCCTTAAATAAATCCTACTTATTTTTACTCCTCCTTCCATGGTTGTCTGTGAATTTTATTCTTCAAATTTGTGAGACAAGAACCCAGAAGATTGGCGCCGAATTCCTGGAGTGACTTTCCACCACATCAAGAGCTGCAACACCCAGCTTTTGGCTGGGGTCTGCTAATGCTATTTAGGCTGCAGACACCTGCAGCCAGCCCAAATTCCCAGTGTAAACTGGGAGTAGCTGCAAACACTAGCAGGGGGCTATTTTGGCTGCTGGAATTTATAGTCAGTCCAGACTCCATTTGCCAATAGGAGCAGAGAATCTGGCCTCATCTCAAAAAACCCTGCCTCAATACCTAAAACTATTCAATAATAATTCCTCAGTATCACTGAATAAGCAAGCAGTGTTTAACTTACTCTAACTGTGCTTTGCAATGCTTAATCTTGGGTGTCAATGTGACTGGATTAAGGGTTACCTAGATAGCTGGTAAGCATTATTTCCGGGTGTGTCTCTGAGAATGTTTCTGCAGGAGGTTGGGGTATCAGTGATCCAAGATGGGAAGATCTACCTCAATTGAGTAAGCACCATCCAATCAGCTGGGAACCCAGACAGAGAGGCAGAGGGAAGGCCATTGGCTTTCTTTCTCCTGGAGCTGGGATGCCCTTCTTCTGCCCTTGAACATCAGGATTGCAGATCTTTCAGCCTCTGGAACTTGCACCACCAGCTCCATGGGTTCCCAAGGCTTTAGCACCACATTGAGAACTCTTCGCCAGCTTCCCTGAGGCCTCTGGACTTGGATAGCCGTATTGCAGGCGTCTCTGGTTCTCCACCTTAAAATGACCTATGTTGGGTTTCTGCACCATCTCTTTTTTATTTTTTTCCTTTCAATTTTTTTTGAAAAATTAAGTTGGCATCACATAGTAGTTTTCACAGTCTGAATTTTGCTGACCTTGTCCTCATAGGGATGTTTAAAACGGTCCTCTTCTCCATATATTTCCTACAAATTGATCATAATCTGCAGGCTTGATTAGATTCAAATTTGGCCTTTTGGCATATTTGGGGATATGAATTTCCATAGAAAGCATATAATGCCTGCTCATCTCTCTTTTGTGATGATAAGAACCATTATCTAAATCCACTAAAATGCTTGAAAATTTTCATTATGTAAAATCCAAAAATAAATTTAATATGTTTACTGACAGAAAATACAAACTGGGAAAAAGGTTACCCTATATTCACTGACATGAAAATAACTGGGATGCATTGTTACATGAAAAGAAAAAGTTGAGAAATGGTATGCACAGAAAGACCCATTCTGATTGCAATTATGTCCGGCAATGCACACATCAGAATATGGGGGCAAGGAAGCAGTGGCTTGGTGGTCACAATGCTTGCCCGGCATGGGTGAGTACAGGGGTTCAAACCCCAGCACCCACTTCACAACTAAGTGTCAGAGCAACAAAAGTCATGTGAAAAACTCAATAAAAACTGATTCTTTCTGTCTCTTTCTCTCTCATTGTCCTTCTCTCTTAAAAAAAAAAAAAAAAGGAATATGGGTACATGGAACAAAATCTTTAGTAGGTAGGTGTTTGGACAGCAAAAGATTGTTTCTCTGTTTTTATATTGCTTGAATATTTTATGAAAAGAATGTATTTATGTATTAGCTAAAATAGTAAATCAATGTAAATCATAATTTGAAAAATAAGTACATAATTACCACCTTAAAAATATCGTCATCACTAAATATTTATGTGTACTCATGATTATTTTTCTTAAATGCATGGAAAGAAAATTACCATGTTGATTGGAAGATGTAGATATATAATGCCAACCCTTTTTTGGAAATCACATCAGCTCATCCTTTAACTAGCAGCAAAAGATTGTTTCCTAAAATCTCCTAGCCACTCTTCTTTGACTCAAAATCTGTTAAAACCTTTGCCCTAGACGTTTGAGCATGCTGACATTGAGTAGTTTCATCCCTACTAGGTCCTCTGTCTTGCAGCTAAAAGTCACAGTAGGACTGAGTGAAATGCTGATCTTCTGCCTCACCCCATCACCCCACAGAAACAGGCAGTGTGACCAGTGCCCAGCAGAGGTTGGTGGGAAGCAAGAGTCCTAAAATTCAAATGGAAGGAAAAAAAAAACAGAAAAGACAAAAGCAATCTTAAACAAAAAGGATAAAGCTGGAGATATCACTATTTCTGATCTCAAGACATGTGACAAGGTTATTGTAACCCAGACTGATTGGTACTGTCATAAAAGACTCACAAAAAGACCGATGGAACAGAATAAAGACTCCAGAAAGAATCCTGTGTATGTATAGCCAACTGATTGTCAACAAAGCGTCCAAAAACATACACCAGAGAAAGGACAACCTTTTCCAGTAAAGGTACTAGAAAAACTGGATGGGTACATGCAAAAGACTGAAACTTGACCCTATCTCTCTTGTGTTTCATAAAAACAAACTTAAAACAGTTGCAAAACCTGAAGTTATGAAACTACTAAAAAAAAACATAGGTGAAACACTTCAAGATACCAGTATAGACAATGATTTTTTTAATAAGACCCCAAAGGCACAGGCAACTAAAGCAAAATCTGAAAAATGGGATTAAATTAAGAGTCTTCTGCAAAGCAAAGGAAACAATCAGTTGAGGAAAAAGACAACCTACAGAATGGGAAAAAATCTTTACAAACTGTTCATCTGACAAAGGATCAATATCCAGAAACTATAAGGAACTCAAAAACCTGAACACCAACAAAAAAAAAATCCAATAAGAACATTGGCAAATAGTCTGAACAGACATTCTCAAAAGAAGAAGCACAAAGAATCAACATGTACTTGAAAAAGAAATTCAACATCTGTAGCCATTGGGGAAACAAACGCATGTCAGAACCATTATGAGTCATCGTGCTACCTCAGTTAAAATTACAATTCTCAGAAAAGGAAAACACAACAAATGCCAGTGAGAATGCAGAGAAACAGAAACTCTTGTACGCTGTTGGTAGGAATCTGAATTACTGGAGACATCAAGGAGATTCCTTAAAAGACTAAAATTAGATGAAGCGTACAATCGTTCCATCCCATGTCTGGATATACATCCAGAGAAAACAAAATCAGTATTACAGAGAGATACTGGTAGTCCCTTGTTTATTTCCGCCCTAATCACAACAGCCAAGATATAGAATCCGTCTCATTGTTCATATATGTATGTACTTATTGTAAATGTATATATTTATTGTATGAATATATGTGTAACTATGTATAGGTATGTATTTATTATACATGTATAAATATGTACATATATATGCATATATATTCATTCACAGGAATATTATTTAACTATAAAGTGAATGAAATCTGGTGCTAGAGTGGTGACTCAGTGGTAGGCACTTGCCTGGCGTGCGCAAGACCCAGATTTGAATACCAGCACCACAAACACAGCTAAGTGTTGGAAAAACAAAAACCAGATGGAAATATAAATAAAACTGATTCTCTTTCTCTCTCTCTTACTCTCTCTCTCTCTCTCTCCTTTCCTTAAAAAAAAAATCAATAGAATCTATATTTTCAGCAAAATTCATATAACTGGAAAACACTATGTTAAGTGAAATAAACCAGATACTGAAAGACAGAAACATGCACCTTCTTTGTCATAATGTGGAAGCTAAAAAAAAAACTCAGTCTGAAAGGAGAATAGTAATTACTAGAGGCTGGGAAAGGTAGTGGGGAGGCTTGATACAGGGAAGCTAAATAATAGGAATAGGAATCAAACCAGAAGGACCACACTCTAGCATTCTCAGCACACTAGGGTGAGTAGAATTCACAAAAGTCTATCAGATATTTCATAAAGAAATAGAAGAGAGGAGCTCTAAGGCTTTATTGTTTACTCTTTATTTTTTAATTTTTTTGTTTTTAGCTCTAAGGCTTTAAACAAAGAAAAATTAAGGAGATAGGAATGTAAATTACCCCAATTTGATCAGTACACCCTGTGTAAATGTGTTGACATATCACACTGTTCTCCTTAAAATGTACAACTGTATATGTTAACTAAAAAGAAAATCAAGTAAGAGCAAGTAAATCGAAGTCCTAAACACATACCAACAGGAAAGAGTAGAACTGAAAAATCCACCTCTGAAATAAAAGCTTGATGAACGGATTCAATACTAGAGTGGAGATTACGCAGGATAGGAGTTAACTTGAGGACAGATTAACAGAACCAGCTCAACCCCAACAACGGGGAGAAAACATCCTGAGAAAAAAATGAGAAGAGTTCAGCAACCCGAAGGACTAAAATGAAAGAAGAAATGTTCATTTTACTGAAATTTCAGAAGGAAAGGAGAGAAAGAGTGGGACTGAAATACGGGAAGAAACAACAACTAGAGTGTTGAAATTCGGCAAAAGACATAAATGCACAGATTCAAGAAGCTGTGTGGACCTCAGGATTGCAGGAGAAACCGAAAGACTATTTCACACCTATACAGATGATCCGCATATCTGAAAATGAAAGATGAAGAAAAAGAATCTTAAAAGCAGCAAGAAAGCAAGCAAGCATTATTTACAAGGCTACGTCAACTAGAGTAAGAGCAGATTTCTCATCTGACATAACACAGGTCAAAGGAAGTGGCTCAACATTTCCAAGTGATAAAAGAACAATGAAACAGAAATCTTCTATCTGGCAAAAATATTTTCAGGAATGACAGGGAAATAAAGACATTCTCAGAGGAAGGAAAACTAAAAATTTGCTGATAGCAGACCTGCCCAAAAAGGATAGTCAAAGGAAGTTCTTATAACAAACAAACAAACAAACAAAAAAATGATATAGGAAGGAGTCTTGGAACAAAATCAGAAATGAAAAGAGAAGGTGATCAGCAAAATTGTGGGCAAAAATGACATGTTTCTATTACTGAGTTTTCTCTTCTTAAAATTTAAAACATTTTTACTTAAAAATACGGGAAGTGGAAGGGAGGGATAAGGGTGGGTAACTGGGGAGGCACTCCTGGGGGTAATTGTAATATCCAGAATCTATACACATTTTATATTATTTTGTTAAAAACTTGTATGGTTGTTCAAAAATAAAAAATAAAAAAAGAAAAAATATTTTAAATTATTTTATTTTTACTAATGCAATAATTGTGCATATTACAATTGTTGGAGCTCAGGGTAAAATTTCAAGACACCCATACAGCATGCGTTGATTAAATCCAGCCTCCCTTTATCCATCCACTCTCCCCACTCCCCAGCCTCCAGTCATTGCTTTTCTATACTCGGGTCAATTTTTTTAACCTCCACATATGAAAGAGAACTTATAGGACTTATCCTTCTGTGTTGGGTTTATTTCACTTAACAAAATACCCTCCACTTCTCTTCACTTTGCTGAAAATGACACACTCTTAAATTTTCTTAATGATTTTTATGGTTGGGCTGGAGCGGTAGCCTGGTGGTTACAGCGTTTTCCCGGCATACACAACAAAGTGTCCAGAGAAACGAAAGTCACATGAAAAACTAAATAAAACTGATTCTGTCTTTCTCTCCATCTCTCTCACTGTCCCTCTATCTTTAAAAAAATGATTTGTATGGTTGAAGTAAATCACACTGAGATTCTGAATGTAATAAAAGAAATATTTGAGATAATTATAAATGGGGCAAGATAAAAGGTAGGTTAGGTTTCTTTTTTTTTTTTTTTACAAGTATAAAGAGATACAGTTGAGGGGGAAACACTATCAAAACAGTAGCAATCAATATATATAAACTTTGTTATCCAGGGGTAATGCCAAAACATGGATGACCACCTTGGGTTTTACCTGTTGCAGTTCCCCCCAGAAAAACTCATGCGTTAAATGGGTAGCTCATGGAGGAATGACATCGGCTTCTGGGATGGTTCCCCCATCTTCCCAATCTCCAGACTGCTATGAGTTCTTCATATACCCTCCCCCTCCCCATCCCCTTTCCTACACCTCCAATTATCCTAGAGAGCCATCCCCCTATTACTCTGAAAGTCATTCAATTTGAAGTTTTGTTAGGTTAGCTGTCTGCCCTACTGCTTCCCCATAAATTCTAGCATCAACAGATGAGAGAAACCATTCAGACCTTGAGTCTTTGAGCTTGGGAGACTTCACTAAGCATAGTTCTATCCATCTCCATCCATTTGATTTCAAAAGCCATAATTTTGTCCTCTCTAATGGCCGAGTAGTATTCCATAGTATATATGTACCAAAGTTTTTGTATCCACTCGTCAAGTGAGGGGCATCTGGGTTGGTTCCATAGTCTAGCTATAGTAAATTGAGCTGCTATAAACATTGAGGAAGCCACATCGCTATAATATGCTGATTCTAACTCTTTTGAGAAAATTCCCAGGAGTGGGATAGCTGGGTAGGTTTCTATACTTTACTCAAACTGATAAAATAACAACACCAGTAGACTGTGATAAATTATGTGTGTGGAAAGCACAGTGAGACTAGCAGAAGAGCTGTACAAAGATAAATACTTTAAAATACTACAGATAGATCAGACCTATTCTCAAAAACGTCCAAATAATTATGGGCAAGCCCAAAAAATAGAAAGAAGACAGAGAGAAGAAACAGAAAGCAAAATAAAATTGCAGACTTTAAATCCTAACATAGCAATACTTATCTTAAATAGAAATGTTCTATATACATCACATAAGAGACAGAGATTGTCACAGTGAATTAAAAAAAAAAATGGTCTAACTGGCTAGCTACACTTCAAAAAAGACAGTAAAACCTACCAAACACTAAACATAAAGAAATCATGAATTGCTGTATTAATATCAGATAAAGTGGCTTCAAAGCAAAGAATAGTACAAGAGATGGGAAAGGACACCTATATAAATACGAAGGATCAACCCACAAGTACATGTGGAATTCTAAACACGTAGGCACCAAAGATAAAAGTTGTAAAATCTGTGAAGCAAAAACTGTCAGAAATGAAAAAAATAGAAAAAAAAAAAAACAGTTGTAGTTGGAGCCTTCAACATTTCTCTCTTAACAATTTAGACAGCTAGACAGAAAAGTTCAAACACTATCGGCCAACGGATTCCACTTGATATTTATAAAATCTTTAACAGCAGAATTCACATTCTCTTTAGTTACAATAGGATATGGAAGCAGGTTGACCATATCCCGGGCTGTGAAACAATCTCAAATAGTCCAGAAGAGCTGAAATCATAGTGTTTGGCCACAATGGAATCAAACTATAAATCAGTGATAAAGATAACAGAAAACCAAGCAACACTAAGCAACATACCTTACCCTGCTGATCAAAAAGAAAGTTTCAATTAAGTTTTAAAAATACAGTGATTTGAATAAAAATCATTTCAAATTTTTTGCTACATGGCTTAAAATTCTGGAAAGTGAAGTTTATAGGACTGTATGTATAGAAAATGGGATAATTTGCAAATTGGAAGTCTCCTAAAGAATATTTTTAAAAAATGAGCAAAAGAAATCCAAAGAAAGTAAAATAAATCTTAGATAAAAGAAAAAAGAACATAATAAATATGATAGCATAATAGAATAAAATAGGAGAAATAATGAAACACTAGAACTGATTCTTTGAAAACATCAAACTCCCATCAAGACAGATAAAGATGTACATTACCTACATTACAAATAAGACAAGAGGACCACAGCAGACATCAAAAGAATGATATTAGTAAAAAAATAAACACTCCGCGCAGATGAATTTGACAATTTAGGTGAAACAGTTCAATTTCTCCAAAAAATCCAAACTTTTACAACTCACCCAATATGAAACAGATTATTTACATAACCTTATAATTTGTGTTATAATAATTTGTGTTATATAATTTGTGACACATGCCTGTAATCCCAGCTACTCAGGAGGCTTAGCCAGGAGGAGCTCAAGTTCAAAGCCAGCTTCAGCAAGACCGATTCTCAAAATAAAAAAATAAAAAGGGTTGGGGATGTAGGGTTGGTTGTGGCTCAGTGGTGAAGTGCTCCTGGGTTCAACCCTAATCCTCAGTACCCCCCAAAATATAAGAAATGAAAAGAAAAATTAAATAATTAGTCCTATAATTATTAAGGTAGTGAATTAATTATTTTGTAAAATCTACCAAAAATAAACATACAGGCCTGGAGCTGCAGCTCAGTGGTTTCGGTGTTGCTTACCCCAGCACCATGTACACAATGAAGTGTCAGAGCAACGAAAACCAGATGAAAAACTAAATAATATTGATTCCCTCTTCTTCTTCTCTCTCTCTCTCTTTCTCTCTCTCTCTCTCTCTCACACACACACACACACACACACACACACACACACACTGTCCCTCTCTCTCTTAAAAAAAAAAAAGAATCCAGGTTCAGGTCCAGGCCCAGAGAGTTTCATAAGAGAATTTTATCAGTTATTTAAAGATAAACTAACTCCAATTCTACATGAACTGTTGCAGAAAATAAGAAAGAATACTTCATCAATTCATCTTTAAAGAAGATGGTAGTATCTTGATATCAAAACAAAAACAAAAGAGAGAAAGTGAGAGAACATAAAAAACTACATGCAAATATACTTCATTAATATAGATATAACCATTAAAAGATAGAATTCAGATATATATATATATATATCCCATGACCAAAGGGGTTTATTGTAGGAATATAAAGCTGATTCAACATTCAATAATCCATCAGTCTAGTCTGTCACAATAAGAGACTAAAGAAAAAAAATCATACAATCATATCAATTAATTCAGAAAAAATATTTGATAAAATTCAAAACCCATTCAGGAGTACAACTCTCAGAAAAATAACAGTAGAATTTTCTGAATTTGAGAAAGGACATATAGAAAAACACCTATTGGTAGCATCATAGTGAGGAGAAATCATAAATATTTTCCCCTAAAATTGGAAACAAGGGTATCTATTCTCACTACCCTTATTCAAAGTAGAGTGGCAAGTTCTATGCACATCAATAACACAAGAAAAGGAATTGAAAGTCATATCAAAAAGGAACAAGTAACTTCATATCTGCATATAAAATAATTGCTTATATAGGAAGTACCAAGTCTTAAAACAAACAAAAGATACTCCTAAAACTAAAATATGCATTCAGCAACTATGCAAAATAAAAGATAAGCATCAAGTGAAATGCAATTATATTTCTATATACTAATAACAAACACTGAAATTTAAAGAATTTATAATGCCATTTAAAATTACTTGAAAAATAAATAAATGTAAATCTAACAAAAATATATAGGACTTTTATGCTGAAAACTACAAAATGCTGATGAAAGTAACTTTAAAGACTTTTTTTTAAGAGAGGGACAGTGAGAGAGGGGAGAATCAATTCTACTGAGTTTTGCACGTGGCCTTTGTTGCTCTGACACCTTGTTGTGCATGTGGTGCTGGGGTTTGAAACCACATCCTCACACATGCCAGGCAAGCATGGTAACTGCTGAGCCAATGCTCCAGCCCCCTAAAGATGTTTTAAATAAATAGAACATTTTGTTCATGAGTTGAAAGATTCAACACAGTGAACATATCAGTTATCCACTGATATGTAACTAAAGCATTGACAGAATGCTTTAATATAATTCTTAGAGAAATCTCAGGAATAAGATTGCTCTAAAATTGTACAGAAAGATGGGAACTACAAGAGCTGAAACAATTTTGGAAAAGTAAAATGCACTGGGAGGAAATTCTATCTACTTTTTTTCCCTTTTATTTTTAAGGGAGAACAAGAAAGAGTCATTATTTTCTTTATCCGGTTATGTTTTTCCTTCACTTAGTTGTGTATGTGGTGCTAGGGATTGAACCCAGGTCCTCACGCATGCCAGGCAAGTGTGCTACCACTGAGCCACTAATGTTCTATGTACTTTTAGGTAGAATAGCATAGGCGTCAAGACCACGCAGTAATGGCAGAAGGACAGACACATCAGTCAATGGAACTGGAAGGATAACTCAGATACAGACCCACACAAATGCGCCCAATAGATTTTGACAAATATACAAACACAATTCAATGAAGGAAGCAAAACCTTTCAACAAATTGTTCTTAACAATTGGACATCCATAATGAAAAAGAAAAAAAATCTAATCTCACCTCTTAGACACAAATTAAACCTCATTGGACATGGATTTAATTTCATATTTAACGCAGGCAGGATTATGCAACATTTCACAAAAAAAATGGAGAAAATCTTCTGCATTTAGTGATCAACAAATAGATCTCAGGTTAAATACCAAAAGCACGAGCTAAAGAAGAAAAAGAATGACAAATTGAGCTGCATTAAAGTTAAAAATATTGCCTCTGTGAAAGATCCTGTTACAGGGAAGAGAAGATAAGCTATGTACTGAGAGAAAAATATTTGGAAACTATATATTCAGAAAAGGACTAATATCTAGAAAATATTTTTTAAAAAGTCTCAAAACTCAACAGCTAAATAATGAATAAAAGACATAACAGCAATTTCACTGAAGAGAATATATTGATGCAAACAAGAACACGAAAAGATGTTGCAGTTTTGTCAGGGAAATGCAAATTAAAACCACAGCAAGGCAGCACTACGCACATCAAATTGGCTAAAATTAAAAATGGTAACATCAGATGCTGACAAGTATCCAGAGACATTGGCTCACCAGAATTGCCGGAGTGGCTGCAATGTAAATGGTAGAATCACTCTGGAAAATACTTGGACAGTTTCTTTAAAATCTCACATTGAGGGACTGGAGCGGTGGCTCAGCGGGTAAGGAGCTTGCCCAGCATGCACAAGTATGTGGGTTCAAACTCCAGCACCCACGTCCACAACTGAGTGTCAGAGCAAGGAAAGCCATGTGAAAAACTCAATAAAAATTGATTCTCTCTGTCTCACTGTCCTCTCTCTTTAAAAAAAAAAATCTCACATTGAAGAAGAACTAAAATCAATGGTTAAGTAATGAAAGTAAGCTGCAGATAAATATGCATCCAATTTTATAAAACACAACACAAATGAAATGCGTATTGTGAGGACATTTGTATTTACTCAGGAAAAATTGTGGGAGCGTATGTGGTGACTGTGACTGGAATTTCCATCTTACTAACAGAATGAGAAGGGAAACTGAGGAAAGCGGATTCTCAAGGTGTGGTTAGCCTCAGACCCTCACAGCAGAACTGGGAGGATGCAGGTTTCACATTTCAGCACCTGTGGCTGCTGAACGCTAGACCTGGACTAGAGTAACTGAGGATTTGACATTTTTAATTTCAATTCATTTAGAATAATTTTGAAGAGCTGGGCTTGTTGATATGCACTGTAATCTCAGCAGCTCTGGAGGATGAGGCAGGAGGACTGCAAGTTCAAAGCCAGCCTCTGCAACTTAGTGAGGCCATACACAATTTAGCTAAACCCTGTCTCAAAATTAAAAAAAAATACATAAAAAGGACTGGGGTTGTGGCTCAGTGGTTAAGCACTTCTGGGTTCAATGCTTGGTACCAAAAATAATAATAATAATTTTCCCCACCCGGCACTAAGGCACATGACAATAATCACAACAACTCCAGAGGGATTGAAAGTTTGAGGCCAGCATGGGTAACTTGGTGAGCCCCCATCTCAAAACAAAAGGGACTGGGGGTGTAGCTCAGTGGGGAAAGCACCCCTGGGTCAGCCCCCAGTTTAAAAAAAAACAATAACAGCCCCAATAATAATAATAATTTTTAGAAGTTAGCTAGTGGCTATCTTAGTGGACAGCAGAGCTCTGAAATCACAGTGGATGGCTGCACATCCTGCTCCTCCTTTTTGTATTGTTTAAACAACAGTCCATTTCTGAACTCCTCTGTTTCTTCACCTGTTGTATCATGATGGTGGCTGTTTTCTACTGGTAAGACTGTGGTGCAATTCGCTCAGAACTATATGCCAATATTGATAATTATTTCATCTTTTATTTAATACTTTTTTTTTAAAGAGAGAGGGACAGTGAGAGAGACAGAGAAAGAGAGAAACAACTTTAGTTTTTCACATGGCCTTTGTTGCTCCAACACTTAGTTGTGTACGTGGTGCTGGGGTTTGAACCTGGGTCCTGATGCTCGCCAGGCAAGCACCGAAACCTCTGAGCCACCGCTCCAGCCCCTATTTAATACTTTATTGCACCAATTTTTACAGTACATATATATTTCATAATCTTTATAAATGTATTTTTTAAGCAAGAGTTACAGGGATTGAACCCAGCAGTGTTTAACCTCTGAGCTACATCCCTGGTCCTTTTTATTTATTTGCTTTTTGAGGTAGGGTTTCATTAAGTTGCTTTGGGCCTCACTGAGTTGCTGAGGCTGGCTTTGAACTTGTGATCCTCCTGCCTCAGCCTCTCGAGCCATTGGGATTATAGGTGTGAGCCACCACACCTGGCTATAAAATATATTTTTTGAAAAACTATCCTTTTACTAGCTTTGTAGAAACTTTTTTCCATTGATAGAAAAAATACTAATTGCAACCCCATTTCCCCATCTACCCACTTTGCCCACTTTTACCCACTTACCAGTTAAAGCTGATATTGTTAACCAGGCAGGGATAAAATCGGAAATGGCCAAGTCCAATGTTGCTAAGAAGCCTGAGACCGCTCTGGCTTCAGCCCACATTTTCCCAGTTTACTTCATTGCCTCCCACTGAAAGCAAGCCCTGTGGCACTGCTGGACAGTTCCCTGGGCCCCCCAATGTCACTCCTCATTTACTGGAGCTGTTTACTTCCCACTTTGTTCAACCAGTTAGAACTTCCAATACCCCCTGCCTTCATGGAGCTTAGCATATGGTGGGGGAGAAAGAGAAAATAAAGCATCAAATTAACGTTTGTGATGAATACTAAGAAAAGAAACAAAGATCTATAGATGTCGATTTTCTTAAGTTGGTGGAAAAATCGATCAGAGAAGGTCTTCCTGAGAAAGCAGCTGGGATGGTTAATTTTAGGAATCAACTGTTCTGGGTTGACAAGATTCCCAGAGAGCTCTGTCTGTGAGGGTGCTTCCAGAGGAACTTGGCACTTGAATTAGTGAACCAAGTATAAAGCAGGACCTTACTGCGGCAAGCAGGCTGAGCTCTGCTCTGAGTGTCTCCATGATGCATAGAACAGCAGCTTCCAGGCTTGCCCAAACCGGTGTCACTTCATTTTGTAAAGCAGAACCTTGCCCTAAACCACTCTTATTTGAGTTTAAGGGCTGAGGTGGAGAGCCTCCACACTTTGTGCAAGTCACACCACCATCTGCTTGGCACAACCACAGCACATAAGCTGATAAATAAATTAATTGTGCTAGTAAGAGTGACCACCGTGAACTTATCATGTTAACAACAAGCACATGGATGCAAGAGTATCAAACTCACAAACCAGGCCCATGAGCTTACAGAACACACCAGACCACCAAATGACGAAACCCCTCACCGAAGACCCATCAAAGGACAGTGCCTGGACTCAGCAGCACTCTTACCATGTCACCTGGTCACTCATCATGAGCTTAGCCCAGGAAAATGACCACAGAGACGAACCTCCAAATCTGAGTCCTCAGGCTTTAGCCTGTGTTCTGTCCTGCCCACAAAAACCACGCAAGTCCCACTCCAAGCTGACGCTATGCAACTGTCACCCATTCGGACTTTGCTCACTGAACACCAGTGCCCTGGACAAGTTCTTCAGCCGGTTCCTAATCTTATCTGACCACCTACAGTGACCGTTTGCCTTCATATCTGCTACCTTTGATTCCAGTTCAGCCTTCTGAACCCCATACGGATATGAAGTGTGATGTGTGATGTGAATGTTACAGAAATTAGAAATTAAGTTTGGGATAAAAGAACCTGTGATTACCCAGCTTATGACTACCAGGTGACCCACAGGTGCTCAGTGAACTGCCACTGATGAAAGTAGAATAGCCTGGTGCTTCTTCCGAAGAAGACTGAGATCGCTCTGGCTTCAGCCCACATTTTCCTAGTTTACTTCGAACACTGCAGAAAGACACCAGTGTATCTGGTCAATGTTAATGCTCATGTCACCTCCCCAGTGTGGGTGGCACTTGGGCAATCTGTGAACAGAAAAAGGGAAGGTTGGATTGACTTGGCCTGACTACATGAACTGGGAGGTCAATCCTTTGCGCTCCTAGTTCTCAAGCCTTCAGACCCTGGCTGCAGTCTACACCCTAAGCCTTCCAGCTCTCAGGCCTTCAAAATACACCATAAGTTCTCCTGGGTCTCCAGATTGCAAGACAGCATATTGAAGATTCTCAACCTCTACAATTGGGTGAGCCAATACTTTTCACTAATCTGCTGGATAGGTGGACAAGCAAGTACATAGATTACAAATAAACATCAATATCTTTATCTACAGGACCTGGAGTGGTGGCTCAGCAGTAACAGAACTTGCCTGGCATACATGGGGACACAGATTCAAACCTCAGCACCATGTGCACAACCAAGTGTAGGAGCAACAAAAGTCACATGAAAAACTAAATAAAAATGATTCTCTCCCTTTCTCTCTCACTGCCCCTCCCTCTTTAAAAAAAATCTATATCTACAGATAGATAGTGTTCTATTTCTTCTGTTTCTCTGCAGAGCCCAGACTACTATGGTAACATTTAAATTGAGCTCTACAATGGAGGCATTGGCCATGAAGTGAGAAACGACACTGTCTCCAGAAGGAGAAGATGGAATAGAAAATTCAGAGACACAAGGCAGGAAAGAATTTGGCATTTCCTGGAAATACAAAGGCTGACGTGATGAGAGAAGGTGAGTGTCCGAATGGAAGGAAGGAAGGAGTGGAGGTTGATGCTACGGCTGGAGTTTCACCATGTGCCTGTGGGCAGGATCCACCTCCCCGAGAGCTGCCAGATGAGAGTCTTTGCTGGCTACCATCAGTTCCTTGCCATGTGACTTTCTGCACATGATGGCAATTTCATCAAATCCACAAAAGGACAGCCAATAGGGAAGCTTCTAGAAAGACAGACAGTGCCTTCTCATCTGCCATGTTCTGTTGGTTACAGACCATTATCCTGACTCATACTCTTTTTTTTATTAAATTATTATTCGATAAACATGGTCTTACAACTAGGAGGGGTTCATCATCAAACAATCAAAAATAAACATGTAATGACAGAATAAGCCAATACTGCTGCCAGACCGTGCTTTCCCCACTTTGGGTTCCGCATGGTTCCATGTTTCACTCTACTTAAGCCTCAAGTTAATTGGACTTCTAGAAGTCGGAGGTTCCCCTCAGAATAGATTCCCCCATATTACCTCCCTCTGGTCTCCTTGATGATGTTCTTATTTCCCTCCCGGCTTCCTACTCCCCTCCCTACTCTTGAGTAGTGTTTCCCAAGGACCTGAGTGCCCGGAGTACAGATCATTGTGGGGCGCTAGAGGGTCTTCCCACTACAAGTCCAAAAGAGGTGGGCCCATCTTTAATCTACCACAGAGGTTTGCTGCCAAAGACTAAAAAGGAAATGACATATATTTGCACTTTTTTAAAAGAGAAAGAGACAGTAAGAGAGAGAGAGAGAGAGAATCAGTTTTATTTAGTTTTTCTTTAGCTCGTTTATTTAGTTTTTGTTCCTCTGACACTTGGTTGTGTACCTGGTGCTGGGGTTCCAACCCACATCCTCACACATGCCAAGCAAGCACCATAACTGCTGAGCCACCACTCCAGCCCACATATCTGCATATTAAACAATAGTTTCTGAGTGCCAACAATGCGCCACCCAGGCGTTAGAGTAGGTTCAAGATATATGGGGATAAATAAAGCCCTCAAAGTAATCACAGGCCAATGGGAGAGAAAGACCCTTACAGAAATCACAGTTTGATAAATGCAAGAATAAAGACACATACCATATACAGAAAGAAATGAGAGAGCAGTATAGAGAAGACTGTCAGAAAAAGTTGAAGCTTGAGTAAGGTCTTGAGAGGAGAATGGGAAATAATGAGCTGAATGGGGTTATGCGGGGCAGTGGACCCAGCAAATGGAAAGGAGCAAAGGTGAGGAACAGCATCGAGAATCTGGAGGATGATGGCCTTTGGCTTGTTGGGAAGATGAGGTGAAGGAAGAGAGGACCAGGAGTGCACGGTGACCTGCAACGAGGTATAACAGGGCCACATTAAGATGCGTTGCTTCTTTAGGTAATGGGGCAGGGGAGACAGGACTTTAAGAGAGAAACACAGCATATTCTGCACTTTTTGCAGGTCTGTGCAGTAACTGTGGAGAATGAACAGGAGCAAAGCAAGGGAAGAGTGGCCAGGAGAGGCCACTGCAGTGATCTAGCCCAGGTGAACCAAGGTCTAGAGTGTGGGAAGGGAAGGAGGCTGACAGAATAAAGGTACACGAGATATAATCAACAGGTATGTGCATACAGATAGGGGATGGAGAAAGAACTTTAGTTGAGTATGAAGCAAAAAATGAGAATCCAAGAAGCATCTGGTTTTTGGATTAGTAACCATTTGGAAAAGTAGGACTATAAGATTCAAAATTCAAATCTAGAAACACAGATTGCTGTGAAACCAGTGAAATTTCCCAACCAGCACTTCATGCCTGGGTTTGAAGTTCAACAGACAGCTCTGACTGCAATAGAGGTCTGTGGTGTCTCCAGAGAACACGGAGAAAGCGTCAAGACAGATTGGGAAGTAGATTGGACACTTAGGGAGATCCAGCTACAGATTCTAAGAACACATGCAGAGGGACAGAAAGAAAACCAAGAAAAGTGAGGCCACTCCTTGAAATAAAAGGGAAGAGAAAGTTGTAAGAAAATGTTTTGATCAGTGGTCAAGTGCTACAAAGAGGTCAAGTACAACGAGGATTGAGAAATCGTCACTGCACTTAGATTGAACCTTTACTTAATGGCATCATAGGATCACAGACTCCTATCAGATACCATAGTTCCTCCTTATGTACGGGTTCACTTTTCATGATGACAGCTAACTGAGGTCAACCACGGTTTGGAAATATTGCATGAAATACTCCAGAAATAAATAATATATAAGCCTTAACATACACGCTCTTCTGCATAGCATGATGAAATATCACGCAGCCCTGAATATTCTGCCTGGAACATGA
This sequence comes from Aplodontia rufa, assembly GCA_004027875.1. Lineage (NCBI taxonomy): Eukaryota > Metazoa > Chordata > Mammalia > Rodentia > Aplodontiidae > Aplodontia > Aplodontia rufa. The sequence goes on from PVKS010010791.1 coordinate 29,671, forward strand.
ATCATCCTTTTGTCCGGAATACCTAATCCGTAGATGCTGCCACTGCATTATTGAATTGACTGTTGTCGTATTGCAGAGATTATATATAACATATTCTTGGTGTCAGGTGTGGTGACGCAGGCCTGAATTCCACTGAGTCAGGAGGATTGCAAGTTCAAGGCCAGCCTCAACAACTTTGTGAGACCCTTAGCAAGTTACTGGGATTCTGTCAAAAAAACAACAACAAAAAAGTAGCCTCAGTAGTAAAGTGGTCCTGGATAGTGTGAATCTCTCAAAAAGGGAACCTCCTCAACTTGATCCTTTAAATTTACCAAAAAACCCTACAGTTAATACCATACTTAGGGGTGTGAAATTAGTTAGGTACTTTTTTTTTTTCACTAAGGAGCAAGATATGAATATCTCCTCTCACCACTCTTTTTCAACATCATACTGAAAGTCCTAGTTAATACAAGAAGACTTGAAACAAATAAAAGGTATATAGATTAGGAAAGAAATAATAATTATTCTTTGTTCACATGTGATATGGTTGTCTGCAGAAGTTCCAAAAAAAGGTCTGGAAATATTATAGCTCAGTAGTAGAGTGCTTCCCTGGTGTGCACAAGACCCTGGGTTTGATCCCCAGCACTGTAAAAAAAAAAAGAGAAAATCTCAAAGAATGGAAGACAAACAAATAACAAACACTCCTACTAGAATTAAAAAGTAATTATAGTAAAGTTGTAAGATATAAGATTAGTACCCAAATACTGTTACTGTTGTGTGGTCCGATTATCAACACCAGAGACCAGAGTAGAAAAGAAAAAAAAGTTTATTTGGGGGAAAGAGATGGAGCAGAAAAGAGAAAAAACAGGCTGGTACACCAGGGCAGTCTCTCCAAAGCACAGGTCAGGGAAAGCAGCAGCCCGGAGTGACTCAAGCAGGCTGGGTTGTTTTTTTTTTTTTTAATTTGTTCTGTTTTGTTCTTTGATTTATTTTTTGTTAGTACATTAAGTTTTACATAATGTTGGGATTAGTTGTCACATATTCCTAGATGCACACAAATCAGCAATACAGTTTGTTCAATACCACCCCACACACATCCCTCTACCTCCCTCCTCCTGTCTCCTGATCCCTTGACTTTCTTCAGGGTCCTATATTGTTCCTGAAAAACCCAGACACAGTGACATAATTCTTATACCTATGAAGAATATTTTTCATATATGGCTACAGTATATACAGTGACATTTATAACTGCTTGGAATGTACCTTGCTTTATCTCAGTTTCAGTATTTCCCCTTCTCCTCCCTTCCTATCATCCCTTGTTATTCTTCAAAATCTTTGACAATGGGATTAAACATTTACATTTTTGTACAGGTGTGCAGCACAGCTTGTTCAAATATCTTATGGGGTATCTTGCAATTGTATCTCATAAACATTAGCATTTTGCATTTTTGTTCCATGGATCTAATACATGAGTTTGTCTACTTTACTCCCGAGTCTGGGTTTAGGTCCAGCCTCCACAAATGAGGGACACCATTTGATCCTTGACTCGCTCAGCATGATTTCTTCCAAAGCCATCCATTTACCTTCAATGGATGCAGTATCATTGTTTCTGATAGCTGAGTAGAACTCCATGGTATGTATGTACCAGAGCTTTTGGATCCATTCATCCAGTGAGGGGTACCTGGGTTGGTTCCCTAATTTGGCTATTGTAAATTGAGCTGCTATGAACATGGATTTTGCTGTGTCACTGTAATGTGCTAATTCTAACTCCTCTGGGGAAATACCCAGAAGAGGGATGGCTGGGTCATATGGTGGATCCAACCCTAATTTTTTGAGGAGTCTCCACACTGCTTTCCAGAGCAGCTAGACTAGTCTGCAATTCCACCAACAGTGTGCTAGTGTTCCTATCTCCCCATGACCCCTCCAGAATTTGTTATTATTTGTATTCTTCATCTTTGCCAGTCTGACTGGAGTGAGGTGAAATCTTAATGTAGTTTTGATTTGCATTTCTCTGATTACTAGTGATTTAGAACACTTTCTCATTTATTCATTGGCTTGCCCAATGTCCTCTGTTGAGAAGTTTCTGTTTAGCTCTTTGGCCCATTTATTGATTGGGTTGTTTGTGTTTTTGTTATTGAGTTCTATGTAAATTTTGGATATTAGTCCCCTGTCAGAGAGATCACAGGCCATATTTCTCTCCCACTCTGCAGGTTGTCTCTTGACTGGTCTGACTGTTTCCTTGGCTTTACAGAAACTTTTTAGTTTAATGGGATCCCATTCATTGATTTTAGACTGTAATTCTTTCACTTTAGAATCCTTGTTTAGGAAGTCATTACCAACTCCCATATGCTGGAGTGTTGATCCTAATTTTTCTTCTAGCAGATATATGGTAGCTGGCTTAATTCCTAATTCCTTGATCCATTTAGAATTGAGTTTTGTTCACGGTGAGAGATAAGGATCTAATTTCAGTTTTCTGCAAGTGGCTGTCCACTTTGTCCAGCACCATTTGTTGAATAGGCTGTCTCTCCTCCATGTCAAAGATCAGATGGTTAAAGATTTGGGGCTTTGACTCAGAGTCTTCTATTCTATTCAATTTGTCTTCATTCCTATTTTGATACCAATACCATGCTGTTTTTAATACTACAGTCCTATAGTATAATTTTAGATCTGGTATTGCAAAACCACCTGTTTCATCTTTCTTGCTTAGTAATGTTTTGGCTATTCTGGGTTTCTTGTTGTTCCATATGAATTTGAGAATTGCTTTTTCTATATCTACAAGGAGTGACATTGGAATCTTGATGGGGATTGCATTGAATCTATACAGTGCTTTTGGCAGAATGGTCATTTTAATTATATTAAGAGCATGGAACATCCTTCCATCTTCTCAGGTCTTCGGCAATTTCTGTTTTCAGTGTTCATCAATTTTAATTGTAGAAGCCTTTTACTTCTCTTGTTAGATTAATTCCCAAATATTTTATTCTTTTAGAGAATATTGTGAATGGGTCCAATTTCCTAATTTCTTCTTCTTCCCTAGTATTCTTGGCGTATAGGAAAGCTATTGATTTATGGGTGTTGATCTTGTAGCCTGCTACTTTGCCAAATCTATTTATAAGCTCTAGCAGTTTTCTGGTGGAGTTTTTTGGATCTTCCAGATATAGGATCATTTCGTCAGCAAAAAGGGATCGTTTGACTTCCTCCCTTCCTATTCTTATCCCTTTGATTTCTTCCTCCTGCCTGATTGCTCCAGCAAGGGTCTCGAGGACTATATTGAATAAAAGTGGTGAAAGCGGGCAACCTTATCTTGTTCTTGAGTTCAACAGAAATGCTTTCAACCTTTCTCCATTTAGTATTATACTAGCTGAGGGTTTGGCATGTATGGCCTTTACAAAGTTAAGGTAAATTCCTTTGATCCCTATTTTCTCTAGAGTTTTAAGCATAAATGGGTGCTGGATTTTATCAAAGGCCTTTTCTAGAAGGCTGTTTTGTTTTTAAAGGAAAATTTTGGCAGGCTTACAAACAGGCTTACAAAAGTGATCGTTCTCCAAGAAATGCAAGCAGAAAGCTTCAATTTATCTATTTTAAGTTGTACCTAGTGTGTTAGCAGGGCGGGCTAGGTGGGTAGCCAAACTATCCATATCGGAAACCAGCAGCTGTGGGAGTCTCTGGAGGGATGCTTCCCAGAGACAATGATCTTGACTATGGCCACATTATTTTATCTCTGGTATTTCTGTCCATTCAGTACAACTCAATTATTTGCAGCCATTTTAGCATGGCCAGTCTTAACTAAATATATTTGTTTTACATCAGGGGGGGTCTCTACCTTTTTACATTACCTTCCTATAAAACACCATTGAAAATTGGAATTGGACATTAAAAACATAGTAGTATGTCAATTAGCACCCAAAGAGTAAAGTATTCTCATATAACTCCAACAAAATATGTACATGATCTGCATGAGAAAATTTAAAAATGATTTTAAAATGAAAGAATTAAATAAATCAAAAGATATTCCATGTTCATGGATAGGAAGACTCAATATCATTATGATGTTTGTTCTTCCCAAATTAATTTATGGATTCAATGCAATTCTAATCAAAACTCCAGCAAGTTACTTTGTGAAAATATGCAAACTGATTCTAAAATGTATATGGAGAAACAAAAGATCTAGAGTAGCAAAAATAATATTAAGAGAGAACAGAAGAACACTACCAAACTTAGAGACTTGCCATAAACCTCCAGTAACCAAGATAGCATGTTACTGGTATGATTATAGACAAAGAGATAAGTGTAACAGAATGGAGATCTCAGAAGTGGATCCATAAAAATCCAGTCAATTCATCTTTGACAAAATAGCAAAAGCAACACAGTGGAGCAAAGAGAAATTCAACAAATGCAGCTGAATCAACAGGGCATTCTACATAGAAAAAATAAAAAGAACCTAGACACAGATCTTACACCTCTCACAAAAATGAACTCAATGCAAATCATTGCCCTAAGTATAAAATGACAAACTACAAAAGTCCAAGAAGATAAAAAGATTATCAAGATAATCTTGAATTTGATGATGACTGCATAGACATATGAAAGAAAAAAATGACAAGTTGGTGTTCATTAAAACTAAAAAACTGAAATCTGGAGGACACAGTCCATGAAGAAGATGATGAGGGCAAGGGAAGAGGTTGACCTGGGATTCCAGGGCAAGGAAGGCACACAAGGAAAGAGGCCACGGGAAGCAAATGTTCTCCTTGGAGTTCTTGTTGCTGAGAATGTGGGTTCTGAGCACACAGACATGTCATCCGATTCTTGGGCTTCCTTCACGCATCACCTGTATTCTCACCTGGTGTGGACACTTTGTCAATGTTGGTAACCAAACCATGATGGGATTCAGTGCCCCTTTCCTTTTTATTTAATGAAGCAATTATTGATAACCTATTGATCCAGGTATTGTGCTCAGCTTGTGAGATGCTTATTCGAATACAGCTTGGTCTCTATGTCACATTCCAGTGGAGCAGACCTTTTGATCTCATCATAAATGGTGTTTTCTGGCTCCCTCTACTTCAAATTAGAAGATTAAATGTAAGGAAATAAGATCAATGAAGTGGCAGGACCCCTCAAGGACCCCTTGCCCAGACCCCAGCCCTGGCCCCAGCAGGCACACAGGACAACCCAAGGATTTTACCCCACCACCATGTGGGCCCAGGACTTTGGTCCTAGCGTCAGCAGGCATGCAGAAAGCCCCTGAGGATGCCATGCCTGGACCCCACTCCACCATTACATGGGCCCAGAACTTCAGTCCCGGCCCCAGCAGACACGAAAGACATCACTGGTGACCCTGCACCTGGACACCACCCAGCCATCATGCATACCTGCCAGGTCCAGATATATTGGGCCTGTCTCCACCATCAAGAATCCCAGTACAACGCATAGGATAATCCATTCTGATCCACCTCATGTCTCTGGGACCACAGGACCCAGCAACACACTCCTACCACTTAGCTTCAACAAACCAGTGGGCTGCCTAGCAACCACACCAGGTTCCAAACCCAAGTTCTGGAACCTAGATCCAAAAGATGCAACAGAACAAGGCTCAAGGCAGAAGCAGCTTTCTGGAAGAAGATGCTCATCAGAGAATCAGTGTCTAACCCAACACTTTGACCTGCAAGGAAGGAGCACTCAAAGGCTTGTCTTGCTTCCACAGAAGGAACCTCAGTTCAAAGATCCAGGAAAATCTTTTCAAAGATGAGGAATCAAATTAGAAAAGGTTCACCTCAAAACCACAACACCCCTACCAAGGAGCCCACGGATAGGGAGCAGTGTGAAAACGTAGAACACATTATCAACAATCCACTTACTAAAAGGAACAATGAACTAAAAGAGGATTTAATGAAGGGACTAAGTAAGAAAACTCAAGAGATGAAAAAAATTTCATCATCAAAAAAATAGACATACTGAAAAAGGAAGTAACTGAGGTAAAATCTGCAGTGAATCATGTCAGAGGAACAATGACATAAAAAGGAAAAAATTCAGATAGCATGAGCAGAATTTTCAAAATGCCTGGGATGAAATCAGAAGAAACAATCTAAGAGTTTCTTCAATACAAGAAGAAATTAAAATGTAAATGAATGATATAAAGAACATACTCAATGAAATAGTTAAATTCAAAATGTATAACAGGGAAAACAAGGAAAGAATATTAAAATCTGCAAGAGAGAAACACCAAATCACATTTAGAGACACACCAATAACGTTCGGCTCTAACTTTGCAGCTCAGACTCTAGAAGCAAGAAGATCCTGAAGGGAGATCTTTCAATGTCTGAATGACCACAATCTGTAGCTGAGAACACTATACTCAGTAAAACTCAGCTTTAAATTCAATGGGGAAATAAGAACATTTCCCAATAAGATCAAACTTGCAGCATTTGAAAACAGAAAGAAGAATTTCAAAGAATCCTCAAGATAAACTCCAGATAAAAGAACAATCAAACAATCCTCGAAATCCACAAAAAAGGAAATTCAATAAAAGTATGCATTATCAATGGACAACCAAGACAGCACAGAACTTACTAATAAAACATGAATGTCTATGAATCACAACCATATAATTATCCTAACACTGAATGTGAATGGTCTCAATGCACCACTCAAAAGACACAGATTAGCAGATTGGATCAAAAAACATAATCCAACAATATGCTGCTTACAGGAGACCCATCTTAGAGACAATGATATCCACAGATTGAGGGTGAAAGGATGGGCAAAAAATATAACAAGCATGTGGCCTGAGAGAGCAAGCTGGTGTTGCAATACTTATATCCAACAAAGTAGATTTCAAACATAAATTAATCAGAAGAGATGAAGAAGGACACTACTTCCTACTAAAGGGAACAACACAACAGGAAGATATAACCCTGGCCAATATATACTCTACAAACAACAATGTTCCTACCTGTAAGGAAAAATTACTCCATGACATCAATCCCATCTGTGGACTTCAACAAGATAATACTGGGAGATTTTAATACTCCTCTATTACAAGATTATCAAAGTGAAAAAAACAATAAAGAGATCTCCAGTGTAAACTTCATAAATCAAATGGATTTAACAGACATCTACACAATATTCCACCCCAAATTGGCTGAGTTTATCTTCTTTTCAAAAGCACATGGATCCTTCTCCAAAATAGATCATATTCTAGTTCACAAAGGAAATCTCAGAAAATATAAAAAGTAGATATTATTCCATGTATCCTATCAGACTATGATGTCATGACCCCAGCAATTAACAGCAAAAATCATAACAAAAAAACACACATATACATGGAGATTGAAAAATACCCTATAAAATCAAGAATGGATCCAAGAAGACATGAGAGAAGAAATCAAGAAATTGTTGGAAGTGAATGAGAATGAAGACACAATATATCGAAACCTTAGGGACAGCATGAAAGCATTCTAAAAAGGATAATTTATGGAACTGAGTGCCTACATTAAAAATCAGGAGAGATGGGCTGGAGCGGTTGCTCAGTGGTTACGGTGCTTGCCCAGCATACACAAGTACATGGGTTCAAACCCCAGCACCATGTACACAATTAGTGTCAGAGCAATGAAAGCCACATGAAAAACTAAATAAAATTGATTCTCTCTCTCTCCCTCTCTCTCTCTCTCTCTATCTCTCTCTCTCTCTGTCCCTCTCTCTCTTTAAAAAAGAGATGTTTAAATAAATCCAAACTCCTAACATAATGAATCAATGTTCTGTCTTTCACCAAAAATCACCTGTTATACCAAGAAGCAGGAAAATCTAAAACCAAATGAAAAAGATAATCTATAGATGGAAGCACTAACATAGAGAGATGTTAGAATTATCTGAAAAATATTCTCAAGCAGAGAAATTAGAAATATTCTTGAAATAAATGAAAACAGGAATCATCAGCAAAGAAATAAAAAGATGTACAGAAGAACCCAGTTGCAAACTCTAGAAAATAGCTTAAAAAGGGGGGGGGGTTGGACTCAACAGTAAAATGGATGGGAAAGAAGAAAGAATCAGAAAACTGAAGGAGAAAAATAATAGAAACTGCTCAATCTGAACCACTCAGAAAAAAAAAATTGGGAAAAATAGTGAAGAGAGCTTCAAGGACCTGTAAGAGTATAACAAAAGATGCAACGTTGTGCCATCACGTCCTGGAAGAAGAGGATAAAAGGCAAAGCTGAAGAAATAATAGTAGAAAACTCTGAAATTTGGCAAAAGACATAAACATACAGATCCAATGAGCTAAGTGAATACGAAATAGTACAAATGCAAAGAAATCCACAACCAGACAAGTCATAAACTATGAAAATAAACAGCGTTAAAAGCAGCAAAGATGCAAACATGCCTATAAGGAACAGCAATTCAAACCAACAGTGGCTTTCTCATCAGAAACAACAGAGGACAGAAACAAGTAGCCAATAATTTTCCAAGTGCTGGAAGATTAGAACTGAAAACCCAGAATCATCTGCCCTGAAAACTTGTCCAGGAATGAACATGAACCCAAGTCATTTTCAACTGAAGGAGAAGAACAACAATAACTGTCACCAGAAGATCTATCCTAAAAGAATGTGGAAAGTTCTCCAAAAAGAAAAGTGAATCATTTCTAATAACATAAAATAATAACATAAAGTAAAATAACAAAATAAAGTAAAATGGGGGGAGATGATGAAAGCACTTGGTAAGTACAAAGATAGGAAAAAAGAAGAGGTTTTCCTTCTGTTTCTAAATTATGCTTGATAGCTTAAGCAAAAATTGTTAGCCTGTCTAATTGGTTCTAAATATTTGTAAGGTAAATATCTAAAACCATCACATTATGAGTAGGGAAGAGAAAAGGGAAACAAAAGGAGGTAAAGTTCTTATATTTCATTCAAACCTTAAAATGATGAAATGAGTAGACTATGAAAAATTAAGTAAATATAGTGTAACACTGCAGCAACCACTACAAAAACTAAAAATGAAGTGTACTAAAAAATGATAGAGATAAATTGAAACAATTCTAGAATTATTAAAAGTGTTCTAGTAACCCACGGAAAGGCAGGAAAAAGCAACTCGAAATAAAAACATAGAGAACAGAAAACAAAATAACCACATTAAATGTAAATGATCTAAATCAATTAAAAGAGTTTAACCCAACTATACTCTGTCTAGCAGAAAATCTCACTTCAAATATAATAATGTAAGAAAATTGAAAATAAAAGAATAGGGGTTGGGGATTTAGCTCAGTGGCAGAGCACTTGCCTAGCACACACAAGGCCCTGAGTTCGATCCTCAGCCCTGAAAAAAAAAATAGAAATAGAAAATAAAAGAATAAAAATATATTATGAAAGCATTAATCAAAGGAAAGTAGAAACAGCTATATTAATATAACATAAAGTAGACTACAGAGCAAAGAAAATTACTGTAGACACAGATATATATCATAAAATAATGAAAGGGACATTAATGAGACCAAGAAGATATAACGATCCTAAAAGCGTATTCACCCAATAAAAGAGTTGCAAAGTATGTTGAGTGAAAGAAGTAAACAGCTATAGTTACAGACTTCCACATTTCTCTCTCAACAATTTAAACAGCAACTGGACAGATAATTGGCAAATTTATAAAACACATTGATCATTCAGCATTTATAGAACACTGCTCATCAACAGCATAAACCACAATGAAGTTTGCTGTAAGTGTTAGAATATGGTCTATATTGGTATGTGTTCTGTGGCAATTTGAAAATAATGTATTTAAAAGAATTGAAATCACATAATGACCACAGTGGCATAAAATTAGAAATTGGTAACAGAAAAAAAAACTAGAAAAACCTCCAAACACTAAAAATCTAAACAATACAGTTCTAACTAATCCATGAATCAAAAAGGAATTCTAAAGAGAAATAAAAATACAGTTAATTAGAAAGGGTGAGAGAAAGTCAAGTTTACATAATAGACCCATCAAACTCAGAGTAACGTACCGTCTGAGAGAAGGCTTGTTATGGAGGGGAAGAAGGAGGGGAATGGGGAGGGAGAAAGTAGGTTATAAATACTGTATTGTATATTTTGCACCCCTCAGATGCTGAATAGTACCCATGCGGGCATACAAATCTGGAAAACCAAAACAAAAAAAATTTACACATATATATTAATATATATGTGTGAATTTATATGATATTTGTATATATATTATACATTATAAATTTATATATACATATTTATATATATATATATATAATTGGGGGGTGATCAATGGAGATAAGAGACTGGGAAGAGGGCAGGAGAGAGAAGTGCTAGGGAAGAAATGGGACTAAATTATATTGTCATAATGTGTGCATGTATGAATGTTTAATACCAAATCCCTGCACTATGTAAAACTTTAATGTACCAAAAAATGTACAATTAATTGAATGAAAATGAAAACCACATGAAAATTTGTGGAACATAGCTCAATCCGTGAGTGTGGAGAGGGAAACAATGTGCGCACACAGAGAAAAAAAGACTCCAGTGAATTAATCTCCTGTCCCAAGACCAGAAAAAGAAAGGAAAAACCCAAAGCACCAAATTAAACCCAAGGTCAAAGACAAAAAGAAATAGTTAGAGATCAGAAGTAAATTAAAGCGGGTGGGGGAAGATGGCGACCTGAAGGGAGGCGGCATTTCCGGTGGCTGCGGGCCTGGTTGGGAAAATCCCAGTGTATCTTCAATTTTCCAAGGTGCATTCAGGGGAATTTATACAGGAACTTCTAGTGCTAGTCTGTGAAGCTTTTCTAAGGAGCCGAGTCCTGGGAGTTACACGTGGAGAAAAAAAAGAGGGGGGAATCTTTCCATCCCGTCAGGACCGGATGCCTCTTCTAACTTCCTGCCGGTGCAGACGTCATCATCGAGCGCCTGACAAAGTATGGAGAGGGAGAAGGGATTCTGTCTGCCGAGCCAGGTACACAGTAGTTCGGCTGTTGACTTTATGCTGGCAGAGCCGCCTCCTAAGAGCCGCCGTTAGAGCGAGGAGAGATGAAGGGATTTTATCCGTCCTGCCAGGAACGGAGGTCAGCTTAGTTACATCACCTGTGCTCGGTCTGCGGACAGGGGCGGGGCTGCAAGCAGCGGCAGCTGCAGCTGTGGTTCTGAACAGAGCCACCGACCCCGCCACCGCTGCGATCCTGTGCCTAATTAAAACACACATCCATCGAGCTCGCACACTGCGGGGGAGGAGAGCTGTGCTGGGAAGCGGCCCGCTGAGGCACCCAGTGGAACAGGTTACTCGGCAATGGGTTAGCCCAGCCGCCATTCGGAGCCCCAGGACACAGTTCTCCCTGGCTTTTTAGAGCAGCCTATGAAAACTACATCAGGAAAAGGCCATGGGCTTCAGTCTGATCCAGGAAGAGAAGGCCTCGTCCAGGCCCAGACTCCACCCTTCTTAGGAGGTCTTCAGTTCGTGGAATAAAGGGGAGCAATTCCCTCCCCTGTCCACTCCCCTCAGCCAAAAGGATCACGTGACAAGTTAAAGCATCTGCATCTTCTGACACAGAGACAGTGTATTCATCTCCCAGCGGAGGGAGAATAGAAATCATCCATACTCCCTGCTCATTAACTCTTCTGGCTTCAGCTCCTCTGGGAGGCTTACAAACATCAGGGTTTACCAGAACCACTCCTAGAAACCCCTCCTAGAAATCCCAGGAATCTGAGGATACCACAATCCTTTTTGTGAGATCACATAGCCACAGACTGAGAGACATTCATATTGAAACCCAGAAGGACAGTGATCATCTCCTCCCAAAGGTCCTAGAGACGCTCTTACTGTCTGTAGTTCCAAGTTTCCATTAAGAATTTTTGGGCTGGAGCAGTGGCTCAGCAGTTTTGGTTCTTGCCTGGCAAGCACGAGAATCTGGGTTCAAACCCCAGCACCACATACACAATTAAGGGTTGGAGCAACTAAGGCCATGTGAAAAACTAAATAAAGTTGTTTCTATCTTTCTCTGTCTCTCTCAATATCCCTCTCTCTTTATTAAAAAAATTATAAAAAAGAATTTTTTAATTTTTTATTTTATTTTTTATATTTTATATTTTTTATTTTTTATTTTATTTGTTTTTTAAATTTTATTTCTTTTTTATTTTTATTTTCCTTTCTAGCTTTACAATTAATACTGAATTTGGTGTTGGTGGATGTAAATATTTATCCATGTGTATGTATTGGTAATTGGCTCCTACGTTCTCTATGTCTTGTTGAACCATACTGCTATCACTATAACATTGGGTTCCAATCAGGAAAACATTCCATGATAGCAAAATAGCCTCAGCCTCTGGTGAGTGAAGATAACCATGCCCCATACTAACCTCATCCTCCCCCATACTCTGGTAATCCCTAAATATGAGCATTTTTCTCTCATGCTCACCCCAAGTCCTTACCCTACCCACACTCCATTTCTATGTTTTCCTTATTCCTAATAGAATAACCTACTCCCCCCTAATCCCTTGTTCCCCTATATTCTAAAGCAGGTGTGATTTTATAACTCCCCAATTCACCACCTTGACTTCCTAGTCATTCCTTCTCCCCAATTTCAGAGAGACCCTACTACCTGAAGAAATAGACACACTTCAAAACGGCTGCTTGCTTGCTATCATAATATACAGTGAGAGTTCTCTCAAAGAAAGCTGCTACTATTGGGGCTAATCATCAGCTTATCTGTTTTAGTTGAAATGGACTAGTATTTGCACCTATAGCATCTCAAATTCTCACAGAACGGTCTGGCCACTTTAGGTCTGTATTGACCAAATAGCTCCCCTTCACAATGAAGCAAAGCCATAAGAAGCTCCAATTACTCCACCAAGAGTAATAAGGTTGAAATAAAAGACAAGCTCTCTCACTCAGAAAATGAGGAAAAGGCAAAATAAATCACTTCCTCAACCCCACAGCTCTCCACTCAAGGATCCCATAGCTGGGGCCCTAGATGAAAACCAAAAACATTGTATCAGCATTATGATTAGTAATGCAATCAAAGAGTTGAGAGATGAAATAAGGAAAGAGATCAGAGAACAATTTCAAGAGATGAGAGACAACTTCTACAGGGAAATAAGGGAACAATTCCAGAAGATGAAAGATCAGCTATACAAAGATATTGACATTCTGAAAAGAGATGTAGTAGAGCTATCAGGATTGAAAAACATGGTTAACCAATTCAAATCTTCACTGGAAGATACCAACACCAGAGTATACTTCCACTGAAAATAGAACTTCAGCGCTTGAAGAACGGGTATAGGAAAATGAGGATCAGCTAAACAATGTAGAATTCAAAGAAGAAAAACAAGATAAACAGCTTATATTACATAATCAGAGCTTCCAAGTAATATTTGATGAGATGAGGCATAATAATCTGAGAATCATTGGCCTGGAGGAAAACTCCGAACAGCAAACAAGAATTTCAAGAACCTTTTAAGAGAAATCACAAGTGAGAACTTCCCTCATTTTTCTATTGATCAAGAATACCACATCCAAGATGCTTATAGAACACCAAATAGACCTAATCAATTGAGAAATTCACCAAGACATATCATATAAAAAATGAATAACAGAGAAATTAAAGAGAGAACTCTAAAAGCTGCTAGAGGAAAGCCCCAAATCACATTCAGAGGCAAATGAATTCAGATCACTATGGATTTTTCAGAGCAAACAATGAAGCCCAGAAGAGCTTGGAAGAATATCTTTCAAGTGTTAAAAATAACAACTTCCACCCAAAGATAATATACCCTGCAAAACTCAGCTTCAAATGTGATGGGGATATCAAATACTTTAATGATAAACTCAAGCTAACAAGATACATTAACACAAATCGTACACTACAAACTTTTCTCAAAGATGTTCTCCATTCAGAAGAAAATGCCAATATGTTCTCCATTCAGAAGAAAATGCCAATGACATCCTAAATCCTTAAACAAGGGCAAGTCAATAATCATATTATTTACAAGATGACTTCCAAGATGACTCAAAATTCTGTAATTGATACAAAGTCAGAGACTCAGTCTCCCATATCTATTCTAATTTTGAATGTGAGTGGTCTCAATGCCCCAATTAAAAGACACAGACTGGCCCATTGGATCAAAAAACAAAATCCAACAATACGTTGCCTGCAAGCAACACAATTGACACTCAAAAATAGACACAGGCTGAAAGTGAAAGGATGACAAAATGTCTACCAGGACTGCAGCCCAAAAAAGCAAGCTGGCTTGGTGATTCTAATTTTTGATAATATCAATTTCCAACTAAAACTAGTCAGAAAGGACATAAAGGGTCACTATATCATACTAAATGGGACAGTCCATCAAGAAGATACAACATTAATTAACATTTATGCCCCCAATTACAACCCTTCCAAATATATGGAAAAAATACTTAAGGACATTAATCCCCTCATTGATCTCAACACAATAATTCTGGAGGACTTCAACACACCACTATCAACTCTAGACAGAGAATCAAAACAAAAAATCAATAAAGACATCTCCAATTTGAACAATTCTATTAATTAATCGGGCTTAACAGACATCTACAGAATATTCCATCCTAAGACAGCTGAATTTACCTTCTTCTCAGCAGCTCAAGGATCCTTCTCTGAAATAGACCACATCTTAGTTCACCAGGATAATCTTAACAAATATAAAAAATTGGATATAATCCCATGTATTATGTCAGATCATAATGCTATGATCTTAGCAATCAACAACAAGAGAAACAACAGAAAATACTCAAATACTTGGAAATTGAATAACTACCTCTTAAACGAAGGATGGGTAAAAGAGGAAATGAGAGCAGAAATTAAGAAGTTCTTGGAGTTGAACAAGAATGAGGAAACAGCATACTGAAACCTCTGGGACAGTATGAAGGCTTTCTTAAGAGGTAAATTTATAGCACTGTGTGCATACATCAAAAATCTAGAAAGGGATCAGATTAATAGCCTTATGCTTCAACTCAAATGACTACAAAAGGAGGAACAGTCCAACCCTAAATCCAACAGAAGACAGGAAATTACCAAAATCAGAGTTGAAATCAATGAAATGGAGAACAAAAAAACTATACAAACTATTAACAAAACTAAGAGTTGGTTCTTTGAGTCAACAAAATCGACAGACCCCTTGCCAACCTCACCAAAAGGAAGAACGAAAGAAAGCAAATCAACAAAATCAAAAATGAAAATGGGGATATCACCACAGATTCATCCAAAATCCAGAAGATTATCAGAACCTATTTTGAAAATTTATACTCTGCCAAATTTGATAACCTGGAGGACATGGATAGGTTCTTGGACACACGCGACATCCCCTCTTTAACACAGGAGGACATTGAAAACCTAAACCAACCTATCACAGAAAGCAAAATTGAAGCAGCAATCAAGGTTCTCCCAAAAAAGAAAAGTCCAGGTCTGGATGGATATACAGCGGAATTCTACCAAGCCTTCACAGAAGAACTAACACCGATCTTCTACAAGCTCTTCCAGGAAATTGATAGAGAGGGATCACTCCCAAACACTTTTTATGAAGCAAATATTACACCGATTCCAAAGCCCAACAAAGACACATCAAGAAAAGAAAACTATAGACCAATTTCCCTGATGAACATTGATGCAAAAATCCTTAATAAAATTTTAGCTAATCGGATACAAAAGTACATTAAAAAGATAATATATTATGATCAAGTGGACTTCATTTCAGGAAAACAAGGCAGGTTCAACATACACGAATCAATAAATGTAATTCACCACATAAACAGAATTAAAAACAAAAATCATATATTCATCTCAAATTGATGCAGAGAAGGCATTTGATAAAATTCAACACCACTTTATGCTCAAAACTTTGGAAAAGATAGGGATCAAGGGAAGATACTTTAACTATGTCAGATCCATATACGACAGACCCATAGCCAACATTATCCTCAATGGAGAAAAACTGAAAGCATTTCCACTGAATTCAGGTACTAGACAAGGCTGTCCACTTTCCCCACTCTTGTTCAATATAGTCCTTGAAATCCTTGCCAGAGCTATCAGGCAAGACAAGGAAATCAAAGGTATTCGTATAGGAAAAGAGGAAGTTAAGTTATCTCTATTCTCTGATGACATGATTTTATACCTAGAAGATCCATTAACATCGGCCAGAAAACTCCTAGAACTTATAGGTACTTTCAGTAAAGTAGCTGGCTGCAAGATCAACTCCAGTAAATCACTAGCATTTCTTTACTCCAGTAACAAATCTGCAGAAGAAGAAATCAGGAAATCTCTCCCATTCACCATCACTTCCAAAAAAAATTAAATACTTTGGCATTAACCTTAAAAAAGAAGTTAAGGACCTCTACAAACAAAACTATCTAACACTAAAAAAAGAAATTACAGAAGACCTGAGTAGATGGAAAAACATTCCATGCTCATGGTTAGGCAAAATCAATATAATCAAGATGGCCATTCTACCCAAAGCCCTATATAAATTCAAAGCAATCCCCATCAAGATACCTATGGCATTCTTCACAGACATAGAAAAGGCAATTCTCAAGTTCATATGGAATAACAGGAGACCCAGACTAGCCAAAACATTACTCTATAGAAAGGAAGAAGTAGGGGGTATCTCAATCCCTGACCTGAAATTATACTACAGAGCCATAGTAGCAAAAACAGCATGGTATTGGTATCAAAACAGAATTGTGGATCAGTGGGACAGAATAGAAGATCCTGAGACAAACCCCCAAATCTTTAACTATCTGATATTTGATAAAGGGGGCAAAAGCATAGTGTGGAAGAAAGATAGAGTGTTCAACAAATGGTGTTGGACAGACTGGACAGCCATGTGTAGACCACTGAAGATGGATCCTTATCTTTCACCCTTCACAAAAATTAAATCAAAATGGGTCAAAGATCTTACTAGAAAAAGAAAAGAAGTAGGGTCAACACTACAGAACATAGGAGTCAGCAGCGCCTTCCTCAACAAAACTCCCATGGCTCAAGCTGTAAAGTCAAGAATAAATGAATGGGATTCAATTAAACTAAAAAGTTTCTGCACAGCTGAAGATCTAGTCAAGAGCATTATGAGAGAACCTACAGAGTGGGAGAAAACCTTTGCCTGCTACACCTCGGACAAAGGGCTAATATCCAGAATTTACAGGGAACTAAAGAAACTAAAGTCCAAATTCACAAATAATCCAATCAATAAATGGGCTACAGATCTTAAAAGAAACTTCTCACCAGTGGAAGTTCAGAAATCCCATAAATATGAGAAAATGCTCTACATCATTAGCTATAAGGAAAATGCAAATCAAAACTTCAATGAAATACCACCTCACTCCTGTTAGAGTGGCAAAAATGAATTCTAACTACAACAGATGCTGGAGGGGCTATGGGTAAAAAGGAACACTGTTACACTGCTGGTGGGACTGCAAAGTGGTTCAGCCACTCTGGAAAGCAGTGTGGAGAATCTTCAAAAAATCAAGGATGGAACCACCTTATGACCCAGCTATCCCACTTCTGGGTATTGTCCCAAAAAAGTTAGAATCAGCTTATTATAGTGATATGGTTTCATCAATATTCAAGGCAGCCCAATTTACTATAGCTAGATTATGGAACCAACCCAGATGCCCCTCACTCGATGAGTGGATACAAAAACTTTGGTACTTATATACAATGGAATTCTCCTCGGCCATTAGAGTAGACGATTTTATGGCTTTTGAAGCCAAATGGATGGAGATGGAAAGAATTATTCAAAGTGAAGTATCCCAATCTCAGAGACTCAAGGGCCGAATGGTATCTCTCATCTGTGGAAGCTAGAATACATGGGGAAGCAGTATGTTAGAGGGCTAAGCTAATAATAATTTCAAATTGTATGATTCTGAACGCAATAGGGAGATGACTCCCTAGGATACTTGGAGGCATAGGGTGGGGGAAGAGGGGGAGGGTGAAGGAAGAACTCCTAAGGAGACTGGAGAGTGGGAATATGGGGGAATCATCTCAGAGGGAGATCTCTGTCCTCCACCAGATATCCATTTAACTCAGGAGTTCTTCTGGGGGAAACAGCAACAGGGGGAACCCAAGCTGGGCATCCATGGTGTGGCATTAGCTCTGGATAACTAAGTATATATGCATTGGTTCTTGAATGTTTGATAATGTTTCCCCCTCAACTGTATCTCCTTATCCATCTAATAAAAAAAAGTAAATTAAATTGAAAGCAGTGAAACAACATAAAAAAATAAATAAATGAGGACCTGGAGAGGTGGCTTAGCTGTAAAGAGCCTGCCTGGCATGTGTGAAGATCCAGCTTTGATCCCCAGCACCACATACACAATTAAGTGGAAGAAAAATAAAAACCAGTTGAAAAAATAAAATTCTCTCTCTGTCTGTTAATAAAAGAATAAATGAAACAAAGAGCTGGTTCATTGAAGGGGTCAGTAAAATTGACAAACCTGTAGAAAAACTGAGAAAGAGGAAAAGCACAGATGAAAATCAAGATTATTCCTACAAACTGGTAAACATGAAAAAGTTTAAAAGGCAGATACCACAAATAACTCTACCCACATAAATCTGACAACTTTGATGCAATGGACCATTTCCTCAAACAACTCAAATTAGAACACATTGAAGATGGAACAGATATTTTGAATTGACCTACATAACTTTTCAAGAAATTGTTACTATAATTTAAAAATCTCCTGAAGTAAATCTCCTAGTCAATATAGTTTCAATGGAGAATTCTACCAGTTCTTTAAAAGAAGAAACACGACTTTGCACAGTCTCTTCCAGAAGATAAAACACTTCTTTATTCACTTAATAAAGCTAGTAATATTCTAATATCCAAAACCAAGTACAGTATTTTAAAAAAGGAAACAGAAAAATCAGGAGAGATCTCCAATAAATAAGCTTATGATCCACTTCAAATCCCTATAAAAAGAACAATCTAATCTCAAAGGCAGCAAAAGACAGAAAATAAGATCAGAGCTAAAATCAATGAAATTGAAAACAAAAAATAAATAAATATATGAAATAAAAAGAATCAACAAAACAAAGAGCTGGTTCTTTGAAAAAATAAAGAAAATTGACAGATCCCTATTCCACCTCACTAAAAAAGAAAAAAAAAAAGAAAGAATTGAAGGAAATCAACAAAATCACCAATGAAAAGGGAGCAA
This sequence comes from Aplodontia rufa, assembly GCA_004027875.1. Lineage (NCBI taxonomy): Eukaryota > Metazoa > Chordata > Mammalia > Rodentia > Aplodontiidae > Aplodontia > Aplodontia rufa. Next base: position 48,807 of record PVKS010010791.1, read on the forward strand.
TCATGGAAATGCAACAGATTATTAGAACATATTTTAAAATACTATGCTCCTCTAAATTAGATAATCTGGAAGACATGGAAAATTTTCTAGACACAATCAACATCCCTCAATTGATGCAGGAAGATATTGAAATCCTAAACACCCCAATAACAGGCACTGAACTCCAAATAACAACCAAAAGCCTTCCAAAGAAGTAAAGCCCAGGACCTGATGGATTCCCTGCTGGGTTCTACCAACCTATGAGGAGGAGCTATCACCTTTCTTCTTTAAGCTATTCCAAGAAATTGAAAAGGAGGGAACTCTCCCAAACACTTTTTATGAGGCAATATAACTCTGATACCAAAACTCAACAAAGACACATGAAAAAAGTAAACTACACACCAATATCCCTGATGAACATCATCGCAAAAATCCTTAATAAAGTTCTAGCAAACTGTATTAAAAAACACATCAAGAAGGTAATTCATCACAAACAAGTGGGCTTTATTCCAGGGATGCAATGCTGGTTCAACATATGCAAATCAATAAATATGATTTATCAGTTTAAACAGAATTAAGGACAAAATCATATGATCATCTGATTGGTGCAGAAAAGGCCTTCAATAAAATCCAACACCCATTTATGCTCAAAACTCTATAGAAAATAGGGATTAAAGGATCTTAACTTTGTGAAGGCCATATATGACAACCCCTCAGCTGGTATAATACTAAATGGAGAAAAGTTGAAACCATTTCTACTAAACTCAGGAAGAAGACAAGGCTGACCCCTCTTACCACTTTTGTTCAATATAGTCCTTGAGACCCTACCCAGAGCAATCAGGCAAGAGAGGAAATCACAGGGATAAGAATAGGAAGAGAGAAAGTCAAACTATCCTTTTTGCTAATTTCATGATCCTATATCTGGACGATCCAAAAAACTGCACCATAAAACTGCTTGAGCTTATAAACAGATTTAGCAAAGTGGCAGGCTGTAAGATCAACACCTATAAATCATTAACTTATGTATTCAGTAACAATAAAATAAAAGAAGAAATCAGGAAATCAGTCCCATTCACAATATTCTCTAAAAGAATAAAATACTTCGGAATTAATCTAACAAGGGAAGTAAAAAGCCTTTACAATGAAAAATTCTCAAACATTGAAGAAAGAAATTGAAGAAGACCTGAGAAGATGGAAAGATGTTCCATGCTCTTGGTTAGGCAGAATTAATATAATTAAAATGGCCATTCTACCAAAAGCCCTATACAGATTCAATGCAATCCCCATCAAGATACCAATATCATTCTTTACAGATATTGAAAAATTAATTCTCAAATTCATTTGGAACAACAAAAAACCCAGAACAGCCAAAATATTACTACACAAGAATGACAAAACAGGTGGTTTTGCAATACCACATCTGAAACTGTAGTAGATCTGTAGAGCTGTAGAGCTGGTTTCAAAATAGGAATAGACCAATGGAATAGAATAGCGGACTCTGAGACAAACCCACAAATCTTTAAACAACAGATCTTTGACAAAGGGAGTCAGAGAGGAGGAGAGACAGCCTATTCAACAAATGGTGCTGGACAAACTGGACAGGCATTTGCAGAAAATTGAAATTAGATCCTTATCTCTCTCGTTGCACAAAAATCGAAGCTAAATTGATCAAGGAACTAGGAATTAAATCAGCTACCATACAACTGCTAAAAGAAAAATTAGGAGCAACACTCCAGCATACGGGAGTTGGCAATGACTTCCTTAACAAGACTCCCAGAGACAAAGAATTAAAATCAAGAATTAATGAGTGAGATGCCATTAAATTAAAAAGCTTTTGCTTAGCCAAGCAATTGGTCAAAGCTGTCAAGATAGAACACACAGATTGTGACATTATCATGGTCTGTGATTCCTCCATAGGGGACTAATATCCAAAATTTACAAAGAACTAAGAAAACTTAATATCAAAAACACAAACAAGGGGTTGGGGATTTAGCTCAGTGGCAGAGCATTTGCCTAGCAGGTGCAAGGCCCAGAGTTTGGTCCCCAGTCCTGAAAAAAAAAAAAATGACAAACAAGGGGTAGGAGTGGTGGCTCAGCACGAGGTGTCAAAGCAACAGAAGTCATATGAAAAATTAAATAAAATTGATTTTCTCTTTCTCTCTCTCTTGCTGTCGCTCTCTCTTTGGAAACAAAACAAAACAAAACACAAATGGGAACTGGAGTGTTGGCTCAGTGGATTCAGCACTCACCTGGCATGCACAAGGATGTAAGTTGGAACCCCAGCACCACGTATATAACAAAGTGTTGGAGCAACAGAAATCACATGAAAAACTATATAAAATTGATTCTCTCTTTCTCTCTCTCTCACTGTCCCTCTCTCATTTCAAAAAAAGAAAAAATTACAAACAATCCAATCAATAAATGGACCACAGAGCTAAACAGAAACTTCTCAACAGAGGACATTGAGCAAGCCAATGAATACATGAGAAAGTGTTCTAAATCACTAGTAATCAGAGAAATGCAAATGAAAACTACATTAGGATTTCACCTCACACCAGTCAGATTGGCAAAAATGAAGAAAATAAACAAAAACAGATGATGGAGAGACTGTGGGGAGATACGAACACTAGCACACTGTTGGTTGAACTACAGACTAGTACAGCTGCTCTGGAAAGCAGCTCAAAAATTAGGGTTGGATCCTCCATATGAACCACTTATACCTCTTCTAGGTATTCTCCTAGAGAAGTTAGAATAAGCACATTCCAGTAACACAGCAAAATCTATGTTCATAGCAGCTCAATTTACAATAGCTAAATTATGGAATCAACCCAGATGTTCCTCACTGGATGAATGGATCCAAAAGCTCTGGTACATACACACACACACACACACACACACACACACACAAAATGGAATTCTACTCAGCTATTAGAAACATCAATATTGTGGCCTTTGAGTGTAAATGGATGGCAATGGAAGAAATCATGCTGAGCAAAGTTAGCCAAACCCAGAGAGACTCAAGGGTCGAATGTTTTCCCTCATTTGTGGAGGCTGGAGCTAAACCCAGGCTTGGGTGAAAGGTCATCAGACTCATGTGTTAGACCCAGCAAAGGTGCAGCAACTCATCATCTAGGGGAACCATAGATATGTAGCAGGGGAGGGGAGAAGGGATAGGTGGTTGGGAGGAGAAAAGGAGGGAGGATAAGGAGGGTTCTAGGGAGACAATCAACAATGTAGAATATTCTTTATCCCACCACCCCCCCAGAAGCTAAATAATACTTATGTAATCATTTAATTCTAGAAAATTCACACACACACACACACACACACACACACGCAGTCATATCTGTTGTAGGAGCAAAATATAAAAGAATGAAGAGACCAGGGTGGGAGCAATATGGAGGTAACTGGTTTAGGATCAAATGCATATCGTATATTTACATATATGCATTTATGATTGTATAACAACTCAATTCTTTAATTAAAAGATCAATAAAGCAAAAAAAAAAAAACCTAAAAATTTCTGCTCTGATAAAGATGCTGTCAAGAGGGGCTGGAGCAGTGGCTCGGTGATTACAGCACTTGCCCAGCATGCACAAGTACATGAGTTCAAACCCCAGCACCCACATACACAACTAAGTGTTGGAGAAACGAAAGCCATGTGAAAAACTCAATAAAAATTGATTCTCTCTGTCTCTCTCTCTTGCTCTCCCTCTCACTGTCCTTCTCTCTTAAAAAAAAAAAAAAAAAGAAGATGCTGTCAAGAGAACAAGAAAGCAAGCTAAAGAATGGGAAAAAATATTTTCAATAAACATACCTGATAAAATATATAAAAAAACTCCTTTTTTTTAAAGAGAGGAGGATAGTGAGAGAAGTGAGAGAGAGAAAGAGAGAGACAGAGAGAATTAATTTTTATTTAATTTTTCACGTGGCTTTCATTGCTCCTACAGTTGTGTACGTGGGTGCTAGGGTTTGAACCCATGTGTACTCCTGCATGCTGGGAAAGCACCGTAACTACTGAGCCACTGCTCCAGCCCCCATAAAAAAATTCAACAATAAGCTAGTGATTGATTTAAAAATGACCAAAAGATCTGAATCTCTCCTAGAAGAGATACAGATAGCAAAAGAGCATAGGAGAACATGTTCAGCGTGATGTTATTGGGAAAGCAACAAGGAGACACCATTACATACCTAACAGAATGGCTGAAACCCAACAGCAACTGCTGGTGAGGATGTGCAGCGGCAGGAGCGCTCATTGCTGGTGAGAATGAAAAAGGATTTGGGCACTTTGGAAGACAGTTGGACAGTTTTATATGAAACTAAACATTTTTCTTTTTGTTTGATACAGCAATCATGTTCATTGAGATTTACCTAATTAGTTGAAAACTTACATCTCACAAAAACCTACACATGAATATTTATCATAGCTTAATTCATTATTGCCTCAACTTGGAAGCCATCAAAATTGTTCCTCAGTGGGTGAATGAATAAACAATGGTGCACTCAGGCAATGGAATACTATTCAGCAATAAAAAGAAATGAACTGCTTGGATGAAAGGTTGTCAAACTCATGTATTAGACCCAGCAAAGGTGCAGAGACATATAATCTAGAGCAACCATAGATAAGTTGGATAGAGGGTGAGGAAGGGACCAAAGTCACATAAAAAAATAAATAAAATTGATTCTCTCTTTCTCTCTCTCACTGTCCTTTCTTGTTTAAAAAAAAACCCCATAGAATGTACAATACAAGATGGATTTCGGTTGGCAGTGGTGTGTCAACGTGGGTTCATCAGTCCTAACCAATGTGCCACACCAGTGGGGGGATCTGTTGCTGATGATGGGGGAGCCTGTGTGTGTGTGTGTGTGTGTGTGTGTGTGTATACGTGTGTGTGTGTGTGTGTGTGTGTGTGTTGGTTGGGGAGAGTGGTCATGTGAGAATTCTCTACTTCCCACTCAATTTTGCTGTAAGGCTAAAGCTATTCTTTAAAACAGCAAAGTCTATTAAGAAATGTGCCAATCAGTGATCATCAAAGTATTTTTAGGCTTATGCAGGTGCAGGGACCAACAGACAGAGGAAGCCTCATCTCAGCAATCCATGGTATAAAACAGAGGTTATCTTCGAGCATTTCCTCCCAGGCCCATAGGGACTTTCTTCTTTGCTTATGCTTATGGTTTGTGGGTGAAATACTGGGTCCTTAGAAGGTCCGGGGACAGTCAGCAGAACAGCTGTGGACCCGCTTCCCGGGAAGCTTGACAAAAGAGTGTCAGTTGTCATGGAAGCTAGACGTAGGACAGATCTGCTGTCACCTGGCTCTGGACTTTTCCCTGCTGGGGTTGTTCACAGCTGCTAGCCCACGGTTGGTATTGTCCTGTCTTGTTTCTTTTTCTTTTCTTTTTTCTTTTTTTTTTAGAGAGAGAGAGAGAATCAATTACTTATTTATTTTTTCATCTGGTTTTTACTTTTCCTGACAGTTGTGTATGTGATGCCAGGGTTCAAACCCAGGTCCTTGCACATGCCATGAAAGTGCTCTACCACTGAGTCACCACTCCTGCCCTTATTTCATGTTTTCATGGTCTTCCAGAACATTTGACCTATAAAATATGAAATCATGCTCTCTCTTCCCCGCTCTCCAACTCTCTCTAGGCCAGTGGTTCTTAGCCTGAGCTACACATATAAATCACCCAAGGAAATTTTTAAAATTATGACACCAGCACCCTTCTTTTTGAGATTCTAATTTTTATTTTTATTTTTTCTTTCAGTACTGGAGATTGAACACAGAGGCACTCTACCAATGAGCTTCATCTCCAGCACTTTTTGATTTTTTGAGAGCAAATCTTGTAAAGTTGCTAAGACTGGCCTCAAACTTGTGATCCGCCTGCCTCAGCCTCGTAGGTAGCTTGGAAATTTCAGGTGTGTACCATTGCTCTTAGCTCTGAGATTCAGATTCAGTTGGTCTGGGCATAGTAGTTTTCCACCTACTCAGCCAAGTCTGCAAATAACAGTCCTCCTCGAAGAGTACTTCTGCACTCAAGTCAGTCAAATAAACTTATCAGACGTTTTTACAGATACTCTTACCTGGTTCTTCTCTGCAGCATGCACCGGGAGGTTCTATGAAACCTTCTTTTTGTCGATTTATTTACTAGTGAATCTACTTCTGAATTACATAGCAATATAGGGTTATTATAGCTCTTATTTCTACATATTCTCTCACCAAAGCTGAGCATTCTTATAAAAAACAATCAGTAGCACCTTATCTGCTGTCATTTAAACAAACAAAACTTCTTAGGTCTTACCTGTCTTACTAAACCGGAACCTGTTTTAACAAGCTTCCATCTGATCTAATCTCCTCCCTCCCTGACCTCAGGCATGCAAATAACCTTTGCCAAATTCCCTTTACTCTTGGCTATTATTCAAACTGTTTTAGATTACTTAACTCTAAAATTTTAGTCATTCTAAACAAGAAGCATTACATCATAGGGGCTTGATGTATTTTTAAAACAATATACATCAAAATGCATAGCTATTTTGAAAATCCACTTAGAAATCAAGGGAAGCTCCTGAAACACTCCCCTGGTCCCCAATCTGGCTACTGTCTCTCAAAACTGCAAGTTTGGGGAAAGTCTGCTGATAGGACCAAAGCAATCAGGGCCAAACTTTGCTCCCCCACCCTTTTTCTTGCAGGTCCCTCCTTCTTAGGCCTGGGGGCCAACACTCAGTCCTGCTGCTATCAGCAGGCACCCTCCCCATTCTTCTTGACCTACTGTCCCAGGAAAGAGGGGAGCTGAAACTCCAATCCTCTGTTCTTGTGTTCTTTTTTTTTTTCTTGTGTTCTGACGAAAGAAAATTTAAAATCAGACACCAGAAGTCATGCAAGAGAATTTTATTATAAGTGAAAGAGAGGTGAAAGTAAAGCTCAAGCAGAGAGCACTCTCAAGAGAGAGAGAGAGAGTGGGCCATCTCTGAGCAGAGAATGACAAAGGAGACAACGCTGTCTCCAAATTTATTACTGCAGCCTTCTCTACCAAGTGTTCAACTCCTCCTTCAGGTGGTGGAGTTTTTGACCTTAGTTGGTCCTCTCCAGAACTGTCCTGGTGGCCATCCTATTTAGGGGGCTTCATCTACAAGTCAATCCCATGTTAATGTGGGCATTGGGGTCAATGGCGGTCAAGAGTTACCTCAGTGCGCCTGCACTATTAAAGAAGACCCCCTTCTGAGCTAACAGGAGACACCTGGCACCAGTACCCTTAGTTTCATCTCAACTTTTGTGGGTCCTGACAAGAGATAGTCCCTTAGATCCTTTGTTCATGAGGCATTCCCCCTCCTCATTATCTCTTCTTCTTTTCTTTATCCTCAACATTTGTGTACTAATGTTCTCCATAGCTTTTCTGCCTTGGCAGTAGCTGAAAGCAAACTTCAAGAGTAAACTGTGGCCCTGTCGTTGCTAGCTACTACCTCACGCTGCCTGCCTCCCGCCCCCACATTCCACCGTTCTGGCTTTTTCTCAGAGGTCTAAGCCTGTCCTCAGAACAGACTCACTGTTAAATGATATTTAACATATTACAATGTTAGATATTCTGCAAGGCATAGCAGGCTTAACCTTGAATATGCTGAAGTGTGTTGTTTTCCAAGAGTGGACTCTGCTCACACAGCCAGACGCCCCTTTCATCCAGCTCCTGCTGAACGCCTTGGCCATCTTTCCAGCCTCACTCTATCTACCGTTCTTTCCGCTGCAGCTATATGTATGTTTTTGGTCCTTGGAGTACAACTTCCTCTCTAGCACTATTCAAGCTTCTTCATGCCCCAGGGCCTTTGCACTTGGCAGCTTCCTTCCTGCAGATGTTCACATGGCTTTGCTGTCTACATGAGCCTTTGGTCTCATCTCAAATGTCACCTCTTTCACTGAGCCAGCCTCTGACAACCAGCTAATGGTGCGCTACTCCCCATCCACCCACTCAAGATATGCTCTGTCCTGGTGGTTCTCATTTGGGCTGGTGTTGCCCCTCAGGAGACATTTCCAGTTGTCACAACCAGAGGGTGTGACTGACATCTAATGGGTAGAGACAAGGGGTGGTGCTAAACAGCTCATAATGTACACAACACCCTTGCAACCAAGTTTTCTGGTCCTAAATGCCCCCTTAAGTAGCCAGTCTCTATCACATTCTTTTCTTTTTCCTTAGCATTCATCAGTCTCAGGTATGATGGTTTTTATATTTCTTCCCTACTAAATCAGAACTTTATAGGAACTAAAGTTCAGAAATGGTCTCCGCTCTGTCTCCAGCACCTAGAAGAACACGTGGTGGCTGCTGAACTCTCAGCAAATTTTGACCCTTTGGCCATGACCCTAGCAAGGTAAAGATGCCGGGCCCAACCTTTGTGATGAATCTGGGGGAAAAAAATGACAACCAGGTTTTCAAAATGAGAAAACAAAATTTGTTTATTAATGAATGTACAAATGACGCTGGACAACCATAAGGAGTCCCCCACCTTCAGGCACTCGCAAAATTATCCCACCTTTACGTGAATGATTGATTCTGCTACTTTTCAAAGATGTGCAAAATTTCATAAGTTTAAATATACAGTCTCAATTTACAGCCATGTCCTCTTTTTCTGGGACAGATTATAGGTAATGGGACCTCACTTGTATCTCAAAGGATCAAAGAAAAACTCAATATGATCTATAAGATTGAGGCATTTATAGAAAAAAAGTCATAATAATGCAATTCCTCCTCTTTCTCCTCTCCTACTATTCTCCCTCAGTTGACAAATTTTTATGTAGTCTAAGACAATAATGAATTACTCAATAGCAACTGCTTCAAAAAGAAACATTACCTTTTTAAAGAGATTTCATACAGCAAGAGATTTATGAATGCAACACCTGTAAAATTATCTACTATGCACTCACGCTAATCCTCCCATTACTACAACACCTACTGGGGAATAATTTTTCATTCTGTAGTGTTTTTCTATTTTCAGATTTCTCACAAGTAACATTTCATTGGAATTACCATTAGATACCAAGTTATGTGGGGAGAAGATTAGACCTAATAGATGAAAAAAATGAGAATAAAGAACAGTTAGCCTAATGTTACCTAGTGTCACTGATAAGTCAGAAATCAAGTCCTATTTTTAATCCTGTGCACTGAAGGTTTTGCACTAACTCCCATGTATTTTGTTTCACAGAATGCTACTAGTCACTGAGCTTATGTGTTCAAACAAGCTTTGGAGATGCTAAACAGTTAACCAGTGTCCCAGGCCTTTTACATGGACCATAAACATCCAGGAAGAATATGAAGACGACAGCAATTCTCTTAAACTCAAAGCCCTACAGAAATCAGGCAAGAATCAAAAGTGAGTGGGGCCAGGCACAGTGGCACACACCTGTAATCCTAGTGACTCGGGAGGCTGAGGCACAAGGATCACAACTTCAAAGTCAGCCTCAGCAACTTAGCAAGACCCTGAGTCAAAATAAAACATTTTTAAAAAGTGCTGGGGATGTGGATAAGTGGTTAAGCACCCCTGGGTTCAACCCCTGGTACCAAAGGGAGGAAAAAAACACGAGTGGGAGAGGAAAGCAGAGTGCTAAGGGTATGTTCCCACCTAGGGTGCCCCTGACCACTTAATCATGCAGCCCTGGCTGGGGACCCTGAGTTCCATCCCCAGCACTTGCAACAGAAAAAAATTAAAACAAAAAGAAGGCGTCCCAATCTTGACAAGCCTCGACATTACAAATCTAGGCTTTAATATCAAAGTTCCAAATTTATTCATGTTGCCTCAACTTTAAGAAAAAGAAAACACTAAAATTGGAGCATAACACATTCTTAGACCTGATGAGGCTGGCCCCACCTGGCAAACCCAGAATACAATGTATTCCGATCATATTTGCCCACAGAACCCACGCTCTGAGGACCTAGCAATTTCCTAGAACTCTGTAGAAGAGTGTGGAGATGTGGCCTTTGACATCGAACATCCTGCCCTCCTACACCACTAGGGCATGGGTAGTTCTGAACCCTCACCATGATTTCAGGGTTCACTCAAATTGAAATTGAAAGTACTACCCGACCCTGTAGCTAGTTCTATGCA